>JAGDQP010001248.1:72052-85926 GCA_022664845.1 Lepisma saccharinum | reverse complement strand
TACAGGGAAAGCGTTTTTTTAAATAATATTGGGGTTGTTTTTTGGGGTTTTTTTTTTCTTTTTCTGAAAAAAAAAAAAAAAAAAAAAAAAAAAAAAAGCATAAAACAGCGACACAGTTGCAGAAAAAAATTATGAGCATCGTTTCTACAGGTGGTTATCGCTTGTGACAAACATTGTTATGACATGTTTCTGTTTGTATTTTGTAACCCTATATCATGATAAACCGACAGGATATAAGAACTATTATATTGCATTTACAGAAACGAATGTTTCATGTATTTCAACTCTTACATTCGTTTTAGATAATATACAGTCATATAAACTATTTGTAATTTATAGTCAGACTTTTTTTTTTTAGAGAAACACCTTCTTTCATATTTCTGTATCATCCATTGGTGGTACTGGCAGCTTGTAATAAACAATTCATATGCAATTTTACAAGTAAAATGTTTAAATATGTGTTACTTCTGCTTGGGAAAATGAACGATAAGATTTGTGGATGTAGATATAAAACTACATGCTATATAGGTTTACGAAACCATTTTCCATCAACGACAGAAACGTGATTTGCTGCTCTTTAGGAGAATACTGAAAAAGATGCTGAATATTATGGAATAAAAACTCAGTTGCGGATAACGCATTGTGAGTGTAGAAGAAATTATATTACCGAATACTATCTAGTAAATATTATATTTTGTTATACTACTGAAGAAGGCAGAAGTACAAAGTACCATTGGAATGTTGTTCCTTTGATTCCTGATATGTTATTTTAAATTATGATGTCGGCCAGTATGCAATTCCACCTAGTGGACTTCTGACCTTTCCTGAATTTATAGGATTTTCTATGGGATTGTTACAGATTTTCATAAACCTGAACAGAAAGACGAAGTTGAGAACTCTTATTTTAGAGGTGTTAGAGAACAAAGTACACTTATGGTCTCAAAGGTAATAAATATATAAATATCTAGGCTAACCTTTTAAAACTTGGTTATTTTTCTCAATACATATCTCAAGTTTCCTCAAAACAATATTTGTTACATAATTGTTTTTGTTTTCATTTGTAGCGATATCTTTAGAAAACAAATTTAGTTTTGTTTCCTTGGACTTTCCAAGTATAAACGATACTAGAGATCAGGAATCAAATTACGGAATTCAGAAATCTACATCGCAAGCTAACTTGAAATTCCTAATTTTTAGATATTTTTAATCATTAACAGACTTATTCAAAATGTATTTCTTTCTGTGTCTCCACTGTGCAACAATATAACTCGACATTAATTATAACCGGTTACATATAAATGGTTTTACATGTTACAAGACGAAATAAATAGAATGGTCCATTCTCAAATTTCGAAGCTCAACCATGTCAGAATTTCTAACCCTAAATAAGCTGCCCGAGTTTACGCCAAGGCTGAAATCCTGTTTACGTTTTTTCGGGTACTACCTCCAGCTTCAGGAATTTTTTATGTTCGTTCTTTCTTTATCTCTACTTTCCGAAATTTTAATAATATTTAACATGAAATTGCTGGAGTCCAACATTGACTTCATGTTACAGACAAATTTAATGTTTAATGGAAAATAGAAATATGGAACGCTTTGTTTAATAATGGGAGAATATATTGACTAAGAGTGTCAACGCAACTTTTAAAAGAACATTTTGATGGGTTCAGAAAGAAAGGGGCACAAACGGTATTAAAACATGAAAGTTCACTTTTATATGTAACACGAAATATATGTAACCCAAAATATGAATTCTTTTAAAAAGATACATTAAAGTGCAATGTGTGTTTACCGAAGAGAATTAGATAAGATTAGGTTCCGTGGACCAATGCTTTCTAAAGTTCCAATATAGACCCTAAACATACTTGAATTTAACGTTTTATCGAAGTGCTTTCCTCCTGCTTTTAAAAAAAAAATCTTGAAATCGCAGAATCTTAGAAACTAACATATCTGCTGATCAACACCTCTGTCGCAAGTGACGGAGACAGGAAACATAGCTCCTTTGCAACGCGGATACGCCGTCTTATCACTGGATGTGTAATTATGACGTTGCTCTGGTAGTATCCTTCTTTATAGACAAAGGAGAAAGAGCCAGACGCCCCAATATTTCTCCCTACGTCCTCAGACTCCCAGCAGTTTCTTCCGAAGAAGATATTTAGCGAAATAAAAAATAAGTGGGATAATTCAGATATCAGGCATTTGTATTTGTTAAGCGTGATCTGGTTTGCTTTGACATACAATTTTTACAGGGCTATAATTCTTCTTTCGTATTTGGTATCCTATATAGGCCTGTAGCCTAAATGAATATAATAAAGTGGACTAAAAGTTACGCTGATTATAATCATTTACTGATCTGAAAAGGACCAGTAACATTTTTGTAAGACCAGTGAAGATAAAATTTTACTGACCCCGTAGACCATTACCACCAAAAGTTAATTTCGAGCGTTAACTACTGACTATGCAATATTTTTTGAATATGTCAATTATAGATAACATTATTCTGTTACATTGTTTGGGAATGATGAACACAAAGGCGGTTCGGAAAAATCTAATTTTTGTTTTTCTGAACGCTTGAGCGCGGAAAAGTTGCCCATGGTGTTAAGAAGAAACATTAGAAAAAGAAAATTTAAATCGGATTAAATATTCCGATTGCGCATCATCTTTATACTTTACGAAAATATTCAAAATTTGTCTATTTTTGAAAATGATTAAACAATCTTTTATCAAAGTGCTATAGATTTGGGTGTAAGTTATATGAACGACATCAACGTAATTTTTATTTCGTTGTTTACCGGTAACACTTTGCTACCCAAAAATTTACTTTTTACAAATAAAATGTGAATTCTCATGATCGTTTATCAAGCGTATCAATTGTTGTTACGAATTTTTTTTTTTAAAGAAAATATACATTTCTTTCATGCGCGAATTATAAACTGCATTTTGACTTATCTACTCTGAATTTCTTTTCCTCCGTGTTCCAGCCACCCACACCCTTCCAAGCCAATTAGCCACATAAGGCGTTTTACAGATCTTAACATCAATTGTTTACAGCTCTTCACAAGTCAACACATTCTGTTCTCACTGTTTAAATATAGTACTTGAAGCTTAAAAGTCTGATTTAGGAGATAACTTAGGCATTGCTGAGCCGCAGGTAGCTCAGTGGTAGAGCGCTCACCTCTGCTGCGTTCGATCCCGGCTCGTACCATGTGGACTTTGTAGTGGACGAACACAATGTGCATGGGTTTTTTCTCGGTTTCTCATCCTTATTCCTCTCATTTTCTTCATTCCACCAGTTATCTCATGATCATCCATTCAACTTGAGCCAAAGCTGCTCAAAAGCCTTAAAATAAAATTCAAAATTAGGCGTTGTTAATCTTGACAGCTTCTGAGGTCTCCATCTCTGAAGTGAGCTCCACAGTCTTCGTGAAGCTTCTGACATCAGTTTGAAACATTGTATAACTGCATGATTATGCGAGGGGAACCTTTTTTATTCAAACTGAATACTGTTTGTGAGTTTACATTATCATTACTGATTTTCTGTAATATAGGCTGGGAAGTCTTCCTACACGTGTTCCAGTAAATTATTAATTTCAGCATATTTTATAAGATCAGCGTTTAATTTAGGAGTCAAGAAGGTTCTATTTGACTTCTTCTTTAAAACCGACCATCGGCCTTTAAATTCGACTTAAGAAGGTAAAGGATGTGTCAAATTAGTGTCAGAAAATTCACGCAAAGTCTGCGGAACCCAGTCCAGAGACAGATACATCAGAACCTCTCTACTGTTAAGATCAACAATGCTTAAGTTCTCTCCTAAATCAGAATTTACAGCTACAAGTGCCGATGAGGGATTTTCTTGCTAAGCATAAGCACAAATAGTAATCAACCATTAACGTTACATCATTCGTCGCTAAATTTGCAATATATGCTATGGGCATTTTAACAAATTTTTCAGGGGAGCAATAAATGTGCTTTTAAAGTTAACTGTTATTTTTAATTTTTTCGATATTTATGAATGTTAATTGCAGGGAGTAAAAGGAACATCTATTAGCAAGTATAGTCAATTAAATTCCACCAGGAAAAAGTGTTGAAAGTCTTATTTTTCACATAACAGAAATGACAAAACCAAGCACAGCAGATTGTATTTCAAGTTAAAACCATTGCATGAAATAATTTACACATAGCTGTGATTTCAAAAGAAAGGGAGTGTGTTTCTCTTTCGAATGACACCGAAAACTCAATTTCGGTCTTTTGAGCACATAGCAGGTATTTCAAATTGAACGACGATATTAGTCGGGACCAAGGTGACTTAACCCAAATTTTCGATATATACAATATATTTTGATGGTTCCCATATGAGAAAAGTACGCTGAAACCGAATATGATGAGTATATGGCTCATATTCTTGAGCGTTTAGAGATATGACATCATCAATCTGGCAGTCCATTAATGCAATCATTCGGATGTTGATGAATTTACACTAAATATACCTGCAGTAATTTAATGTATAAGATTTATAAATATTGTACAGATGTATTAAGATAGGATTTACATTTATTGTTCCGATGTTCCTTTATTAATATTATGTTCGTTGCGGATAATCTTGTTATATCATACTAATGGGAAAAGCAGTTCAGACTAAATACAATTTAGTATGTTAATGTGTACTCAGAGTAATAATGGCTGCAGGATTGATTACTCCAGATGTGATAGTCCTATGTCAAGAACCTATATTTATGTAATGCTATTTGGTTGGGAATCTTATGATTATTAATAAAAGAATAATACAATGATATGCATGGACTACCTTATTATTGCGTATCTCTCTCCGACCTGCCGGAGGAAGAACGAGGTTATTTAGACGAGTCGAAATATTATTTAGCTTATGAAATAAAAGATAGAAAGGAGAGGTTTTGATAGACTATGGTTTAGTCACATCATCAGAGTTATTAAGTTACGGCGTTTAACTCACCAGACAGACTGATGATGTCGAAGGCTGCTAACCAAGATGTCAAGACTATGTTACAGTTCGACGTGAATTCTAGAGCACAGCTCTCACTACTAACTTTCTCTGGGTACCACATCTATCATGAAGGTTCGTTCTCCACCTCTCTGACGAAAATATGGGAGGAGAGGTTTCCAATGGGTTAGCAAAGTTTACGGGAAAAGATTGGTCCGTAAAATCCTGTGGCATGTTTATTTCACCGGGTCTGTCCGGAAAGAGTTGGCGCCGTAATCATTAATTTGTTTACATCGTTATATAACATCTTATACAACAGTTTTCAAGCAAACTATCTGTTTGCTTGAATGATGGATTTTGTCCACTACTTGTTATGACTTGACTAACAAATACAGTTACGTAAATATCTTAAGTCACCATAATAAAGTATCAAGGTCCTCTGTAAACTTGATAAAGAGGTATTTCCATCTGTCCCTCATATTACTGAAACCACGGTGCTTAATTCGAGGCAACCGGGGTAGCTGTACAATTGTGTCGAAATATTAATCTAGAATTCACGTATTGTAATCGTTGGTTGAGCTATAGATATTGGCGAAGATGAGCAATAGAAAAGATCCTGCTATGTTAATATATGAAGAATACTACTACTGCTACTTATATATACATTTATAGTATAATATACTTGACATTACAGCAATACCCATGTTTGGTATCAAATGAAAGATACCCGGAGTCAATCTAAATGAGTAATAGGTCTGTATGGTTCATATCCGTGGGATTATCAAAATAAGACGTCATCAATATAGTCGTCCTGTAATTCGTACCTCTTATTAAGACTGATCAGTTTACATTAAATGTACCCAGGTTAGATTTCAAAAGAAAGCCTGGAGTTAATCCAAATTAGTGCAGTATAGCTGATGATATCCTACTGACTATTCTACTTTACATTCATAGTTCTTCATGATCTAAAAACTTTAATGTTAACTAAATGGTTATAAGAAGTAAATCAGGATATTTTGTCTCTTCCACATCAGAGGGATCATCGTATGTCACCATTTGAAGTAGTCTTTGTATATAGATTTAAACATTTTTCACTTTTAGAGTATTGACAAAAACCTGTACATGAAAGATAAGCATTTGCGCATTTACAGTGCGTAAGACACACGTTATCTGCAATACAATTATGACTGATCATCTGTAAAACATCCTTTGGCGCTACATCTGTTCCTGATGGTAATGATGTTGCTATAAAATATTTTGAAGATTGGTTAAGGACCAACTCTAGTGTGTTAGGTTTGCATCAAGAGGATTCTTTCTTAAAGCTTACTTCCAAACATGTGCCTGGTAATATGCTCATTTTCATTTTTCCGAAATGCTTTAGTTGTTGGTGAAAGAGCCATGTATGACACATTCGTACCAGATATTTATTCTTTCCCACTTGGAACCGAAGATATGCCATGCAAATGTTTGGAATATTCACGATGTTATATAAAATTCATGATCTGCTTTACGTGAAGATTTAAGCAAACAGCAGTGCAAGCAAGGACTTTCAAAGGCAAAACTCTTTTCAACCAATATTTTTTTGGTAATCCTGGTTTCTTTGGACCAACAAAATCATGCAATGGCACACTGAAGTATTTATATTTCATATCACACATAGGAAGATGTGGTATTGTATCAGTCATTGAGAACGTCCTGGTTGGTGATTGAGACTGAGTAAATATCAGAGCAATGGAATGTGTTGATATGAGTCCATTTTGTGACGATATGTTTGCATCAAAGTTGTCAGCTACGGTTTAAACTAGTCTTAAAGAACTCTCAATTATTGGACCCTATGTTCTATCTTTAATAGTTCGAGATGCTGCAGATCCTTTGAAGCGTAAACATTCTTTATACGAACATCATACTCCATAATTATATAGAAACTCCATAATCATGCAGAACAAATCATTGTTTTGTTCTGCAGCTACACCAATAGCGATTAGTAAAGTTTAAAGTTGTACGTGGGCCTATATCTATCCTGCATTCCACTTGTCATAATATTTCCATTCATAATATAAGGCAATGAGGCTGTTGATTCTTCTTCTGTAATTTCAGAAATAAATTGCAAGAGTGATTACCTGATCTCTCTCTGACGCTACTACATCTATGTACAAACGACCATATTGATGACCATTAAAGACGACCATATTGATGACGTCGTATCTTGATACACTCAATGATATGAACCATATTTCTCATTTAGATTAAACTCCAGGTATCTAGTGTTTTCATATGATGCCAAACTTGGGTATATTTACTTCCCAATGAGAGGTATGCATTATAAGGCCTGCCATATTGATGACGTCGTATCTCAAAACGTTCAAGGGTATGAACCATATACCCATCGGTTTCAGCGCACTTTTTCATATAGGAATCAGCAAATATAATGTACATATAGAAATTTTGGGTTAAGGCGAAAAAGCTCACTTGGGCCCCGGACTATATGCTTTGGTATCTTTTCTCTGTGTCTTTTATATTTCTGTGTCTTTTATATACCTCCCATCGCGTCGTTTTTCGTTCAGTGCACTTAGGTTTCCCAGGAAATAAGAGAAATGAAATGGAAGGAAATGTAACTCATCCAGATCTCGCAATTCAACGTTGAAATTCACTAAATGCAAATTCTTAATTTAAACATTACTGTTTTATCTGTTTATTTAAGCTATTGATACAACAAGAAGTATTAGGATAGTGTTCTCGTAGCTCATAATTATATCATACCTTCAGTGGAGCGTTTAATGTAAAAATGAACGTTCTGGATATGGTGTAACGTAAAAAATCTATATGTAGTCCGCAAAAATGATTAATAGATTTGAAATCAGTATTCTCGAAATATGTTTACTCATTTTTTCAAACGCAGTGAAGCAAAATCATTGTAGGGTAGTGGTATCCTTAGTGCTTGAAAAAAGAAGATACGCAACAAAACAAATGCCTATCAACTCAAACCCTGCTTCCACACACATAAAAAAAAAAATAATAATGTCTTACAATACTTTTCTAAAGGTACTCAGTTTTATTTAGTACAAAAATTGTGTATTTTGTTCTCAATTTTATAACGCTTTTTATAATTAAAAATCCACATTTTAAACATTACTTCTTTGTTTTGTGAGGAAACCTTAGGTGATAGGGGAAAATAGACTTCGTCGTTTAATTTAGCATGACAATATTACTTAAAGTTACTGTTCACTATTTAAGACAACAGAAAAATTCTTATTACCCAGGGCAGAGATACATAATACCATACATAATATCAAATATATTTACTTATATTTAAGCGGTGCTTGTACTAGCTTAATTGAGAAATAAACTAGTAAAGTTAAAAACTTGAGATTTGGTTGAAACTACAGAAGGCTGTCAGTAAAATATACTAAAACTAGTCTAGTATGTATTTATATTCCACAGGGAGATTCTTTTCAGTTTGCTGATATTAAACCATACTTATCTTTACAAGCAGCTCATCTTTACTTTTGGAAAGAGATTAGAAATATAAACGTTAAAAGTGGTAAAGCGGTTGTGGGCTCACGCTTCGTCACCCTTCGCCCTAGATAAACAGTGTGGCAAGTCGCTCTTACCACTTTATAGTTTCCTGACAAAATAAAAAATCATGGTGTTAACAGTTGTTTGAAAAGGATTTCAATCACCTGCTCCTTCCTAATCCTATCTCTGGCTTTGATCCAACGATTTTTTTTACCTTTCTCTTTTTCAAAGTCTACCATGGGTTAAAATTCCCTCGCTTTAATCCTGTAGTCATAGAAAAACTGATTAGCCACGCTCCGTTTCCTTAACAAAATCGGAACGATTCTTATCTGAAATCCCGGAGTGAAGAAAAATGATGATATGAAAGGTTTCTTCCCAACTTTGTTCTACGGTAAGAAATTTTAAGAACTATCTGTGTGGAGAAACACTTGCCAACAACGTAGGAGCATTCAATTAGTTCAGTTAAATTTGAGTAATTTGCAGAAAATAATTTAAACAATATGAACCACAGCTAATGTGACAGAATTCATAGACGTTAATGTCTTTACGAAAGACTCGTATTGCTAATCAAGGAATGTATTTTATATTTGAAAACTATTAATTTCTTGAAGATATAAATATTTACATTTTTAGAAATTGATACAATTTGTAATTTCAAGATATATTAAGTAACTATTTAACCAAATTATTTTCCGTAGTTGTTCGTAAGATATACAGGATGGTAACGTAATGCTTCAAGAAACTTCGAGGGATGATAGTACATGAAAAAATAAGGAAGAAAGTCTTGAGGTACGTTTCCCTCCAAGTGTGTGTGTAGCGTGTGACGCTGAGCTGCAGACGCTTAACGATTGACACGACCTATTAACAGTCTGTAATTAAGTGACACTCCCATCATCGCGTTTAGGAAACAATAACATTTAATTACAGGTGGGAAGTAGGGCGTGTTCACCGCGGAGCGTCTTCAGCTCAGCGCCACATTCTACAGATTATTGGAGGTAAATGTACTCGTTTCCACGAGCGGAACGGAAGCCACGCGGCTTCCGCATTAACAATTGTTGAGTTCCCATCTTGTCTGCAGGCACTCTGCCGACCTGGAATGATTCCCGCAATGAATACGCACCGTCGAGGATTAGTAGTATACACGGGAATACATATTGGTATCGTGAACAAAAGATGATGATGATTAGTGTTCTGTCCGAAGGCAGACCCTGACCAGAAAGTCTATGAGCAAGCTGAAACTATAGTAGTTTGCCATTGCCTTGCCATCCATCCGTAAGAATGGGACCTAGAGTTTAGCATGGGTTCCGAGCAGCTTATGTCCTCCTCGGGAGTCTAACCCGGGACCCCTTGATTATTATTTATTTGTTGAACATAACATGTTAATTATATAATTGTGGTGTTCAACATACACATATTACGTTTTACACACGCACACATACACACACACGCGCGCACACACACACAAGAGAGAGAGAGAGAGATGCAATATACATATTTGGAACAAAATATTCATTATTTTATATATATAAAAATGGATTCTCTCATATTTATGTTAAATATACAGTATCAACCCCAGGGCATTCTTTAAATGTACAATTATATAATGAGCACATTCTCCTAATGGGCGACATGTCTAATGTTTTGGTCCTTTGGGCAGAGATGTGGGATTACTCTATCGGTACATTCGGCCCTAATTCAGATATTAAGTTTTCTGAGTGGATTTAACCGTGTAAGAGTTTGTGTAGGAATGTTATTAGAAAATTAACTCTTCTGTTTTCAAGAGATTGTAATCTATACTTGTTTACCAGGTTTAAGTATTTTTCAAACTTAGCTAGGATATATTCCTGTTTTTATATGTGACAAAAACCGTACAAATTTAGACTGTATAATTTCAATAGCTGACAGTTCTTCTGTGTGTTAGGATCCCATACTATTGCAGCGTATTGTTTGCCCTAACACACGCTGTATATGAAGTTTTAGGACATCACTATTCAAGATATCGCTGTCTCATTTCAAACCCGGATTCCTGGAAGCTTCGCTAACAAGATGATTTATGAGAATATTGAGTGATAGGCTAGATTGAAGGTTACACCAAGATCAGTAATAGAATCAAGTCGAACTAGTGGAGAATCATTAACATTGTATTCGAATCTTTAATAGTTGGTTTCCTCGTATAAGACATTACACTAAACCTTTTAGTGTTTAATAATAGCATGTTTGTTTTGCACTAATTGGAAACTGCATTGATATCATTTTGTAAGGAGATCGCGTCCAATTCGGAGGAAATACTACAATATTTTTTTAAATAATCTGCAAACAGAAGTTCGTTAGAGAATGTTATAACAGCAGGCAAATCATTTGCAAATAAGAACAAAAGTGGTCCAAGGTACGATCCCTGTAGCGCCCCAGAATTTAGAGCATATTCATCGGTTATAATTTTTGTAACGAACACGGCGTTTAGGGTGGCACAAATAGGATACTATCAACTGGTGAAGTTTTTCTGAGAAATTGAAAGTCACAAGCTTGCTAGATAAGATGTCGTAATTAATGACATCAAAGACTTTCGAAAAGTCTGTGTACGTTACGTCTACATGACTTTTATGATTGATTTGTCTAGCTAAGAAGTGTGTGAATTCAATAAGGTTAGTTACAGTCACATTATTTGCCAAGAGTCCATGTTGGAAGGGTTACAAATCAAGCAAACTTGTGAATATATACGTTCATGTATAGTAATTTCAAATACAACTGGTCCAGCTATTATAGCGAATTGCTCGATAGTTTTTAAGATCATTACTCGTGTCACCACTTTTAGGAATGGGACAGATATCGTCAAGTTTTCATTTAGTTCATAGCTAGCTAGCGATTTATTGAGAATCGCTTGTAGTGAATATTTAAGAATTTCTGAACAGTACATGATGGGACCCAAAAGATGTCCGAGGTTTCATTTTTATCATAGCTTTTTCTGCGCCCTTAAGTTTAACGTGTTTAAGAGATAATCAAATCTGAAATTTCTGAACTATTGTGTTCAGTTAAAGTATCAAGATTATATTTTGACACACTGTATGCCACTTGAAAATGTATTATGATTGCATTCGCAATAGCTGTTTCATCACTAATTCCTGTCTCTCGTAATTTAGCACATTGCATTCCGACTTCCGCCTTTCATTTTTTATGTATGTCCAAAAGCTTTTGTGATCAGTTAAATAATGTTAGTCTCGCAATAACGCAAATAAGTTATATAAGCTGTAGATACTTCTGTTTTGGAAAGAGAGCGTAATTCTTTACATTTATTACAAAATTGCTTGTTACCATTTTCTACGGTGGTATGCCTTTTTCTTGATTAGTTTAATTATGTAATTTAAAAACCAGATATATTTAGATCTTTTTCATGGTACACATTTATCGAAAGTGGCGTATAATGTATTACGTGAATCAACAGTATCATTGACAGTTGCGTTATCTGATACACTTTCCCAATTAGCTGATGCAATGTCGCTATACAATTGCGCGTAATTGGTTTTGAAAACGTTTTAATCAATGCTATGTGATTTTGTTATATTTTTTATCAGTTTGGTGTACATAAATTCAGCTAATAATGCAGGATGATGAACATTCTCAGGAACAATCAAATCATGTTCATACGTTACAACAATACTGTGAAAGTTAGAAAGCACTAAATTTAAGTATTTACTATATTTGTTTTTTTAACATTGTTGAAAGATTTTAAATTGCAAAAATTCATCAAATTATTACAAGGTAGCTAGCGTATTCACCTACAGGGGACCATGAAGAAATATACATGGATATTTCCAACAGACTCTCAGAGAAGAAAAACTTTCCATCAACCTAAAGGAAGGGTGCACAATTGTCTCACATTTTAAAGCTATAAGCATTAAAAGAATTCAGAAATTATTGACACCTGAAGTATAATTAACAGAAAAATGAATATTCCCACATTATTCCAAAGGCGGATATTAGCATGTTAATGCATATTCCATTTCCATGTAAGAGTCTGGAAATATGTAGAATATTCCAAACGTATTCTATATTCCTCTTACAAGCAAACATATTGATGGGACCGAAAATAATTAAACGATTTTTTCTTACGTCGTGATTAGAATGTCAAAATGTGTGCGCATACAATTTTTGGCAACTCGAGCGCAATTACTTTGGGAGACGTCGATAATATAAAAGTCAAATTCTTGTCTATAGAGAGTGGTTAAAGTCTGGTAATACCTTTATACTTTAAATTGCTTAAAGAAATTGAAAGCAAATACACAGTAATTGGTACTTGCTGAAAGGCGTTACATGTTGGAGTGTACCTTATTCATGGCCGCCAACTTGAAGTCTGCCATATTGAATCTTCATTGATTTTGTTAAATGAGAAGGAAGAAGTGTAATATGTATTTCTGGACTAGAATTATACTGAAAATACATTTCTGAAGTCAATGTTGCTTTAAAAGTATGATTGTGTAAGGTACGGGTATACAGCGCTAGTATGGGATGAATCTGTAATAGCCTGAAAATACCCATTTTGTTTTGAAATAACGAAGGAAATGAAACCAAAATGCATACAAATTGTTTCTTGATATAGTGACCTATTAATATGGATTTATATTCATTTGGGTTTCGTTTCTCGTTTATTTCAAAACGAAATGGATGTTTTCGGGCTATTGCATTGTTACCCTATACTATATAATGTTATACACCCGATCTCACACAATAATATACTTACGGCAAAACTGCTTCTGAAACGTATTATTTCCAGTAATTTCTAGCCCAGAATGATATATTACACAACCTCCTTCCCATTTAAAAAAATCAATCGAGATTCAATACGGAGGACTTCAAGTTGGCGGCTATAATGAACATACACTCCAACATGTAACGCCTTTAATACCGTACCCATTACTGTGATAATTAATTTTCTTTCCATTTCTTTAAGCAATTTAAATATATAAGAGTATTTCCATACTTTTAAATCACTCTACACATACAAGAAATTGACTTTTATATCATCGATATCTTCTAAAGTAATTGCGCTCGAGTTGATAAAATTTTCATGCGCACATATTTTGACATTCTAATCTCGACGGAAGAAATATATATATATATATATATATATACAGATGCTTATCAGAATAATGGAAACACCTGTAGTTGGCAACACGTCAGATGTATGGGTTGGCAGTGGTGTCGTGGCGACAGCAGCGCCTGACTGCTGGTGGTGGTGTGTTAAGCCGGTCTCCATATTACGTCAGGCGTCGTGGAACAGGAGTGTGCAGTGGCTGCAGCAGACGGAGGTAGTGTAAAATGGGAGACCTCTCAGAGTTTCAAAGAGGGCAAATTGTTGGTGCGCGGTTATGTGGAGTGAGTGTGACGGCAGTGGCTAGTGTGTTAG
>JAGDQP010001248.1:48896-71652 GCA_022664845.1 Lepisma saccharinum | reverse complement strand
TATGTCCCATCAGTATGTTTGCTTGTTAGAATATTCATGTCTAGTGATAAAATACCTGCCAATGTGGAAATTTTAAAGTTATGGGAGGATGTCTTCATGTAGGTGTTAGTGAGTCCTCATATGGGGAGAGATACTTTAGCACCCATACAATTAATTTTCTTATGATATAGGGGGAGGACTGTCAGAATTACTGTTTTTCGGCCTTTTGTATTTGTCAATTAATATGAGAAAGTAGGCCATATTACGTTCCCGTTTCAATGAAACGGTACCAGATTTCTATTTGTGAATTTTCCCGCTAGGATAACAGTGATCACGAAGAACGGTAATTCTTCGAGTGACGCTAAGAAAGGAGTCTATTAGCGGCACTCACATGTATCACGAAAAACGGTAGTTCTTCGAGTGACGCTAAGAAGTCTGTTAGTGGCATTCACATACATACAGCTAAGTTTGGATCTAGCGAAGCATAAGCCCGATTTTGATGCTTGACTTTTATTTGAAAGCTCTTTGCCATACTAAAACACAGAAAAAGAATACATCGGTAGGACCTCCCTGGGACCCCCTAGGGCGGTTCGAAAAAAAATCAGACTTTCATATTTCTGGTGACAGCACGCCCCGAGAGTATGTACACGGCCGAAACTTTTGGAATCGTAATCTACGCTTCAATACCTTTCAAACGGTGTATCATACGTCAAAAGCGGTGAAGGGGTTCAAAAGTTATGATTTTTTTTAACCCAATCACATAATTTTCACAAATGATAGAAAAGGGTCTCTGTCACTCTGTCTTTTTGCTTTAGCAAAAAAAAAAAAGTTGGTAGCACGGGGTTTGGGGGTCAATTGCTGGCCTTGTAGAAGCAAATTGATGCCTATTTTTTGATAGGAGTTACCATTTTCGAGATACGGAGAGTTCCTCTTTTCGAGATACTATGGTCCAAAATAGACTTTTTGTATAAAGACTTTGCACTTTTCTAAATATGCAGTCTTAGAAAATAAGTGATATCAGTAGAAGAAACCCTTCGGGGTAAAGGGAAGAATGACGCAAGAATTCTACTCACAAAAGAAATGATATCCATTTTGCGAGGGACTTTCTTTGTGTCACTATGGAGGAAGGGAGAATACTAAGTCTCTTAATTTTATTAGAAAGGAAACAATTCCGCCATAGTGGCACAAAGAAAGTCACTCGCAAAATGGATATAACTTCTTTCGTGAGTAGAATTCTTGCCCTTTACCCCAAAGGGGTTCTTGTACTGATTTTATATACACAAATAAATTAACAATTTATACCTTCAATTATTCAATGTAATATTCGGTCAGACAACGGAATTCGAATTGACTCCATCCATGAGCGAGTTAGAACCGCCCATTCCAGAAACGTCACGTTGGGCAGATTAGTACACGACAAATACACGAAAATCCAGGAATATTATGAAAGTTTAAAAGTACAAAGGGAAACAAACATCCTAGTGAAAAAAAAATAATGTCCTAAAAATACGTAGCAAGGGCTTTAAAATACCTTAAAGGAAGTTCAAAACAGCATGTTTTGCGCCAAATAAAAAGAGAAATGCTGCATACATTCAAGGCTTCCCGTCAACAAAGTCTCACACTTAATGGCTACAATGTAAAGAGCTTGGCAATAATAACAGAAACAAAAAAATACAATCATTTCCGTGCGTCTAATAATCTCCCTTATAGATTTAAAATGAAACTGGATCCAATATCACATACTGTAACCGAAATATCACTTCTATATTTTTCCTTAATTAGACTTATCGGCTCATTCGCAACGATTCATTTTCAACTCAGTCTTCAATAATATAATCGTAAGTCTTTTGTACTTCTTGTTTCAAAATATTCACAACATGAGCAGGAATAATTGACTTCACATTAACCAGTTGTTAAACAACACAGAACGGACACAATATGAATATTAACGAAATTACGTTTAAAGAACACTGCTCTCGTATGCAGCACATCGATCATTCACAATAGCAAGAAGAAACTGACTGGTTCTAGTCTAAAATGTATGTCAATACACTGCAGAAACAACAGCAAGTAATAAAGGAGAAGGAATTTTGCAGAGAGAATGGGTGGCAAACAAAGGTACAGTTCACCTAGTGCAAGACAAGAATGTTAAAGCTCCGATATCTCGTCAAATGCGAAAACCCTAGTCAACTATTACCACATTTTTTATCTACCAACACTTGGCTTACATAGATATTTTCAGAACAATCGATCGCCCTGAGTTGGGTATGGGTTCTTTTCAGTTCCTGTGAATGATGCAATATTGTGCAATAGCCCATCTGAAATTGCTGAATGCAAAAAAAAAAATTTCGGCACTTTTATGGTGGTGCGGAAGGCATGAGAGAATGCTCCGGGACAACAGAGTTTTCGTCGACGTGTGAATCAATCCAATTACTTCAATGTATTAAAAGTTTCCATGCGACTGCCATCCGTTCCGCTCGCGGGAAAAGACTGTTAGCCATCAGAGTAAAAATTCCGCCGTGTTTCGAGGCTACGGACTGCAGAAAGTATAGGAAATTAAATTTTAGAACTTCAAATATCCAATACCTCTAATGGTAGAGCTGACGCAGCAAGCTATTGTCACGGGCGTCAAACCTACTGTATAAAAAATGCAAATTCCAAAATTGTGCAACGGAAGTGCAAGAGATTCCTCAAAGGCAGTAAGCAATCCCCGAGTAAAATGGCAAATCAAAATGAGCACGAATAAGACGGATTTCCACAATAATAAAGATGATACCGCCATAGCGCCATCCAACCGATGAAGTAAAATAAAGAAAACGTTTGATGAACTGATTGTTATACAATTACACCTTTTATTAATAAAATTATTTGGCATAGGTTTTTTTTTTTGAGAGAGAGATTGACTTGGAACAAACAAATTATTATTATCTGCTGGAAAGTGGTCCCATTCATGCTCATTTCGATCCCTTTCACTTCAAAGAAATTTATGAAAATATTTTCTTTGAGGAATTCCTTGTTGATTCATTGCGCAACTTTGGAATACCCATTTTTTTTGATAAAGCAGGTTTTTTTAATCTACGCCGTAGGGCAAGGAGGGGAGAGATGCTGCACCTTTTAAGGCAACGCAAAAAGGTGTCTATTTATGATTTTATGTTGTTAAAAATTAGATTACATGAAATTTCAGTTCTTTGGGAAGAACGTAAACACACAATGTCTAGGTTCTGGACCACTTTGCAGTAGCAATACTCATCCAAAAGAACATGTTGCGTCTAGCCATTTGTCCCACACCGGGGGGACAGATAGCGCAGTGGGAGAGTAAATAAAAACAACTATTTCTCAGATCTCAGCTTCTGCTTAACGACACGTAATCACCTGATTTCCTCCGTTATACATATGTATCACTAGTCTGGATAAGCTGAACAAGTTTTATGGAGACATTTTCTGTATTTGTCAGATTTTGTCAAGGCTTCTATAGCCGTTATATATATCATTCAGTTTTAGGCACTTAATACATGAATTTTCAATGTAAATAACGGAATCTTCACGGTCGTAAATATAAGCAAAGCGATGGCGATATGATGAAGAGCAAGTCTTCTGTACGCCATCCGCTTAGAACCTTGATGTTCCTTTCCGCAGACTATTTATTTTCAATTCCGTATTTCGGATGATATAATAGTATGTTAGCCACTTTTACAATGCTTTTGATATTAGGGAAGTAAGTATAGATAGCAATGAGTTCATTGACTCGTTTCGAGACATTGCTTCGTGATTATTTTCTCATGTAGTACCACTGAATGTATTGGGTTGTTGTATTGGAGGATGGTTTTGTTTCAGTAGTATCATTAGATGTACTGACTTGTGGTGTTGGAAGATGACTTCGTATTTCTTCCTCTATAACTTTAAATGGATAATATTATGGCTTACTGAGACTCTGGAACGATTTGCTGAGCTTGTGAACAGTTATCATAACGATAAAAAGTGCGCCATCTATCCCACCCTGTTTCTCGTCATCTTACCCCACTGCATCGAGATGAATAATTCTCCAGATACCAAACATGATGGCAGCACTGCCTTAAATGTTGGCAACAACTACAGAAGTGTAGATGACAAGCTTCTCGAATACGCATTTGAAAGTGTCTAAATTGATGCCTACATAAGATCTATGATGTGTACAAAATAGTGTGACAAAAATATTTCAGTTAATTGATATGCCTTACAAGTTTAAAGCAGTTGTCTACTTTCAATTTCGGTTCTACCGAGAACACAACTCTCTACTTTTTTCTCCTCTTACGGCTTCTCTTAAACTTTGAAAATTTGCACCAACGGATTATTCCCTCTTTACTACTCACATGATGCGCTATCAACCCCCCCGTGCCATCTGTCCGCCTTCTACCCTATCAGCGCTACTGTTAGTAGTTTCACAAATTGAAACTCTAAAGTTCAATTTCCTACACTTTCAGCAGCCTGTAGATCAGAAACGCGGTGCAATTTCCACCTCTGTGTCTATTACTTTTTTCCTTACTTTTTCATGTACTTTCATTCCTCGATGTTTATCGGTGCATTACGTAACCATCCTTTATAACATAATCCAATTGACCATAGTCGTCATATTAAGGTCTCATATTACGATTCAAAAGTCTTGGTACAAGACACGGTTATGAAAGTTGTAGGTTTATTTCCTCTCTGGCAATTACAATTGAGTTTATCCTTAAACTGAAATATCTGGGGGTTGCTGTGGGGGTGAGAGTTAATACTGCTACGCATGGATCTGAGTAGTTCATCGCAGTTTTCGGTACGAAGGGAAGATGACGTAAGACGCTTTCAGGGAAACTTTGCACTTTAATGATTAGTATATGACGCATTTGAGTTTTAATCCGTAAGCTCATATAGAGTATCTTAAAGTCGTTGGGACATGCACTTTGGAAAATATGTACGTATCATTATAAAACTTTGTGTTCACAAGTATAACATATTTTTATTAGTAATACGCCAAGATCAACGTCTGGAGACTATAGGAAATAAGTTCGGATTTAAACAATGTTAAATCAGTCATTTATTATACATTCAGAGTTTTGGCATAATTTGAGTTAAAGCCAGAGATGCTACTCTCCTTTTTCTTCTATTATGTGCAGGTAACTGTCATGGAGAAACAAGATGTGGAGTACAGAAACCCAGCACTTTAATTAGGGCATAGAAGAATGTGGAAATGGTAAAGAAGCTGCATCGATTTTGTCACATTCCAATGTAACACTAAACTTCTTAGCCATTCTTGATTTTACCCTGTAAATCGTACGAAGATTCTTCAATACTTTCGGATTATCTCCCCCACCCTCTTAGTATTCATTTATTACGTTTATGGAAATATTTCGTAAAATAACATTATAATGATAGCCTTGAGATCGTAGCTGTATCTCATGATCGATATCCTGGTGGAATCGTGAAACTTGCAGCACAGCGCTCAATAGTTTGCGCTTTCGTCATGTCTTCATCATAAATGCAATAGACGATAAAAACGAAGAAAGTTTCTAAATGGGCACCTTTAACCTCAACGTGAATACCTCATCATTATTATAGCCATTATCATCATCATCGTTATATCTGTAATAGGGAATACGAAAGTAAAACGTATGGAGATTGTGAAATGTAAAACGATAGAAAAAAATAGCGACACGAATAGAATTGGCACTTTCGAAGGGAGAGCCGCGAGGAAGGCCATGCCATTGAGCGACCCAGTAAATTGTGGTACTGAAGCACCTCTGCGTTAGGAACGACGGAGAAGTTTTATCGGTTATACTGGTGGCATGAAACGACGATTGCTAATATGTCAGGGGCTGATGGGAAGTAGGTGGAGTGAATGCGGTGTGAGTGGAAACGAGGCATTTGCTACCTAACTAACAAGACTGAGACGCAAACGCAGAAAATTTGATTTTTTACCTATGTTAAAGGTTGGAGTTAGAGGAGAAGTAGGTGGGAGAAAGAGAATGCATACAAACACTAGGATTTTTGAGATTGTGAAAATCTGCTTTTTTACGATGGCCACGTTCTCGTCTGGGTACAACTGGATTGGCTAGTCTTTTTCTTACTACTTTGAACTGAGACTGAAATCCCTTGTCATAAACTGTTTCCTCATTGATTTCGGAGCAAAATAGACTTTTTTTCGTTTGCTAAGGCTTGCTTGTGAGTTAGCAGTAATAATGAATCATAAAATATAATGTTAGTAAAATTAAGTGATAGCTGCTAACAATGAATATTTATAACACGCTGTTATGATTGAACATTTGTTTAATGTAATACAAATTGAGTTGTGGCAATGAAATTTAAGTTAACTATACAAGAGTTGAGTGTAAATTACTGGTGTTGGTGGAATGAATATTACCATCACTGTTCAACAATGTAATTATCAATAATATAAATCACTTCATTCTAAGGTAGAGACCATTTTTAGAGTATGAAGACATCAAAACTTGAGGCGTTTTGGGGAAGATTTGCCCGGTATGTGAAACAAAGTGTTGAAAGCGGGACAATCCTTCAAATCTGTGATGCTTGGTCATGTCACACAAGGCAACTTTGAATATGACGTATTACTCCACGCCGCAAGTTAACGAGCACAAAAATTTTTTACTGTAATACATTATATTGCAGAACGCTATTTAGAGATTTTTAAATACGAAACTGCTGTAGAAATAGTATAGTACGTGTAAGGCACCTGTTACTGTAATTGCCTTTGAGTTTGAATTTTTATTTATGGCCTTGAGTGTGTTTGGCTCTGGCTCTTTGAACTTATGTCACACACAACATAGTTGCACATAACGAAAAAAAGGAAAGTGATGAAAACGGATTACAGAAAATGTTTAGTATAAGTGTGCAGTCTGTAGGCATTTGGAAATACTTTGTGGCTGTAGTTTCGAAAATATCATTAGTTTGTTAGCCACGACCTATTGAAAGTGTATTGTTCTTATTTTTGTCCTACTTCACGTCTAATCACACCAGAACATGTCGTAACGATGATGTCGCTCATTATTTATTTAATCATTGATCAATGTTTGCAAGCATGTAAAACCATACGGATTTTGTAGTTTTGCTTTTTCCTCTCGTATCGAAGCGTCACACTAGCATCACCAAAGATTACAATGTACATCATTTCGACACAAGACGTGAGCCTGAACATGACAGGAGGTATTTGCTCGACAATTAAATGAGCTGTTCGTGGGCGGAGATAAAGCGGGCCTGCCTACAGCTGCAGGAAAAGGAGAAAGAGAGTGATAAACATGTTACAAAACTTGCGTTAGTTGTAGCTGCAAGCACGAATGCCAATTTCTCTGTTACAAGACAGAGGCAATACGTGGAAATTTAATGAACAGTTAACGTACGAGTGTTCTTTAAAGATAATTACTTTAAAAATAAAAAATATTTTCTTTTGATACTGTAATGAAAACCTCACTGCATATGCGTTTCTTACGCACTATTTTTATCTTTGTAACCTGGTAAATCGTGGATGAATTTATAAACTTGTTAGCTGAGTGCCAGTTCATAGGTGATGTTTCTTTCAGGGAAAGTACTGCAAAATCGTGCATTTCTTTTCCGTCTTAATAATATCTTTCGCCCTCGTCAAATGAGCCGAAATTGGTAGTGTCTGTGCATTTCAGATACTCGTAGATGGACTCAAGAAGTGTTGTGACAATACGCTAGACTGAAACATGTACACTGTACAGGCAAAAAAACAATGATTTAACTTCTTTTTGTTTACTTCTATTGTATAATTTCAAATAACAAGTTTTCCTGGAAACTTAATTAAAAAAAAGCTCTGACGCTCAGTGTTAGACATTTTTTTTTATATATTATACTAGATAACTGTTCATTCCTTGGACATTCTAAAAGACCCTTGCTCACGTAGTATTTTTGTACATCTTATATGCAATAGGCCTATGTCGTGATAAATCAGAACAAACTCTCCAGATAGCATGCCAGCTTGTAACAAGGTCCTTGGTCACTTTCTTCGAGTTTGTTACACATAATGTTGTGTTCAACTTAATAAACGAGCATGAAACAAACTTGTTGGAATGACTTAAGTGGCTCATTTGGACAACATTGTTGCTGGTTGTTATAACTAACCTAATTCAAGCTTGTTGAACAAGCAGTTATTCGAGGAAACTTTTCAAACTTGATATTTATTTTAAGTTTGTTTCGTTGCACTTCAGCTGTCGTTTCAGTGTATTGAGAGGTCTCGTCATATTCCAAGACTATCTCGCGGCAACATAATCTCAGCCAACTCCCACCCTTTACTACAGGCGTCTCTTGCGATCTGATGAACAAGGTGTGTGTGTGTGGGGGGGGGGCACGGTCTGGGAATTTTAGTTTGTGACAAGACTGTTTTTGTATTTTATTTATGACGTTTAGCCATGTAAGGCTCAGGCCGGGATAGGAGGGAAAGGATTCAGTAAAGTATAGGCCAGGGTCCATGTAGAAGGTGCCATCCCGGTATTTGCTTGGTATGACTGAGGAAAACTCTGGGAAAATCTCAGTGACGATGGTGAACTTTTGGGATCGAATCCACGACCTCTGGAACACTACGACAACGCTCTACCTCTGAGCTACAGCAACTCGGTGGTCAGACTTTGTGTGGTAGTAGTTTAGCCTTTAGGTAATAATATACGAAAATACTAGGGCGCACTAGGGCCAGTTGCGAGATATCATGGATCAAATTTTATACAACACTTTAGATATAACTCTTATCAGTCCGGCCTAAGCGGTAGAGCGGTGAGCTCACGAGCAAATGGTCGCTAGTTCAAGTCTCGTTGAGCTCAGATTTTTTTATACAATAATTCGTGTTTAATGTTTTATTGTAAAAAAGAATGCAAACTAAGTAAAATATATAATTGTAGAACATTTTGTTATTTTAAAGACGATTGTGTTGTTATTCAAAGGCTGTTAGATAGGGCTGTTATTGAAGAAGTTGTTGGTATAACTAACTCAATTTAACTGAAAGTATGATATAGCATTGTTGTGCCCCGAGTCCCTCATATTTTAAAGATATGTGAAGCTAGCATGAGCAAATGGTAAAGTTATGAATTTCATGAGACCCTAGTGTCAACAGAATATTTAGGAGCAGTCTTTGGAATATTTTTCATCGACGAAATATGAAAAGGAGACAAAACAGTAATTTAGATAAGCGAGGTGTACAAGAAGAGTCAAAACTCAACTTCAGAACAACACAATCTTCTCCCACCTTTTATACATCTTTATTACACTTTTTGAACACAAAAAAACTGCAACATAGTTTTATGATATTTTGCACTGCATTTGGTTAAAATAATTACTTCTGCAAGACTACGTATTTAAATTGTCCATTATCAGTCTGCGGACAAAATTAGGTTAATTAAAAATAACACTCCTGTTTTGGACCTGGAGATATGGTAATGGCCTAAACTTCCCACAAGTCTGAGGCATGAAATCCTTGGCAAACATTTGTTTAGTACAAAAAGGGAGAGATAATTGATAGCGGGATAGCATAGGTGGTCCTCAGACATTCGACTGAGAAAACGCTGAAACCCTGAGTCAGGATAATTCAGAAAGCAGGACACGAGCATGCTTGCCTTCCCGAAACCTTCTATCATTTTCTGCATTTCATAGAGTAGAATAAACAAAATATTAATTTCATTTTTAACCGACAGTTTTAAGTAGAAATAAGTCCCGTAGTATAAAGTCGGATTTAGCAGGCGTTAGGTAGAAATTGAGTGATTTCTCAGTGGTAGTAGCTACATTCGTCCCCTAACTGGGAGACCTGAGTTTGCTTCTCAGTGATCAAACGACGTTTTTACTTTATCTTGCAATTTAGTTTACTACTTAAGATGTCTAGAATATACTGGATCGAGACATCTCAAATCTGAAAATGAAGTTCATCTGCGGGCCAGATTTCGCGAAAAGTGATGAGGAAGTGTTAAAGACATGAGCTCACTCCATCGAAACAAGGAAAGTTCGGCAAAACTTCAGACAGGAAAGTTGACGTCACATCGGTTGTCACGCTCTTCTTATTCTTTAACAAATTCAATGTTTGCATGAAAACATGAAGCTTTTTCTTAAATAAACTCTTTTCTCTTGATTTACCTACTACTTTGTTTATTTGACACTTTAAGGATATTGTGCTTTCCGTGAGATTGACTTACACTATGTAATCAAAGTATCCGGACACCCACCCGAAAACTAAGTACAAGTTTGGGCCGCCCTCCATCAAGAATACTTGCTCTCAACACAGTGTTGGCCCATCCGTAGTCTTGATGACAGTCTGCACATTCACAGACATACTTTCAATCAGGTGGATAAAGGTTTACTGGTGAATAGCAGTTTATTTCTCGAAGAGCGAAAAAATGAGAAGAAGAATTGATGTGGGTCGGTGTGGTTTAGCATGAAATTGGCGTTTCAAAACATCCCAGGGATATTCTATCGGATTCAAATCAGAACTCTGCGCAGGTCAATCCATTATTGGGACGCTTTTGTCCTCAAACCACAAACCTACAATCGATGTAGTATGGATGGGTGCTCAGTCGTGTTAAAAGACACAATGGTCATTTACGAACTGGTCTTCGACGGTGGCAGCTGGAAATAGCTTAAGATGTCAACGTAACCTTGTGCCGTGACATTGTCACGTAAAACAAGGGGCCAAGTTCTCTTAACCAGAAATATGACCACACTGTAAACCCACCACTACCACCGAATTCCACAGTCAGTACCATACAGACTGGTAGATGTCGTTCACTAGACATTCGCCACACCCACACCCTATCATCAGATCGCCACATTGTATACCGTGATTCACTACCCCACTCAATGGTTTCCCACTGTTCTACGATCTAGTTTTGACGCTCCCCTAGCAGCACAAGATATCTTCCGAATGTCGGCCCAATACTGGGCCAAGCATGATTGACATTGGCCGTTAGTGGCCAAGTATTGGGCTGATATCGGCCCGGTATTCTCTTCTGATCGGATCCTTACACCACGGGAGACGGCGTTTGGTACTTGACCGTGTTATGTGTGGCTTATAGGTAGTAGCTCGGCTATAGAAACTCGCACCTCGCGTCGAACACCTATTTAACATTCTACGATCTCTGGAGGTCAACATTTTAGATCCGCCTGCACGCTGTTTCATTGCACACGTTCCTTTGCGTTTCCACTTCACTATAATATCGGAAATAGTAGACGTAGGTACGTTCAGGAGGTGAAAATCTCGCGCACAGACTTCTTACACAAGTAGCTCTAATTCTCCTGACCACGTTGAAAGTCCGTGAGTTTCTCAGAGCGTCCCACTCTACTATATAACGTGGTCTGATGACTACTCAGATCGCTGACTATATGTTCTACAAGATACATGGCAGTACTGTGTCGTCCTCTATGCTAAACACACGTTTCGCAGAGTGTCCGCATTCTTTTGATCACTTAGTGTATAAAGTTTGATTAATGAAATTGCTATTAATGTTCTAAATGAAGTAGGAGCTTTATAGGATGATACCTAAAGGTCTACGGAAAGTGGACTCCGAGTCCGAAGCACTTGGTTCAATAGAACTCTACTTTGCTTGAACCTGGGACTAACTTGGGAGTGACCAGAACGCTGACATTAAACTTGGCAGACTTGTAGCTCAAAATCAAAACCTGCAAAATTTCGGACGAGGATGGACAACCGGTCTAAAGGTATGCAACTTTCGATTTTTACATGTGAAGTAGTCAATGGGAGCGTGCTTTTATTATGAAAGCAAGTTGTCTGCGACTGCGGCGCCGGTGTCATGGGATATGTGTACCCCCAGAGATTTGTACCGGGATATGTGTACCCTCCTAAAATTCTCGGAAACATCAAAGAAAATCAACCGCTTTCAATACATTCCATTATGGAATGTAAATTAATAACAAAAACACCCAATAGGATATTTGTACCTCCTAAAAATCTCCGAACATCAAAGAAAATCAAGCCGCTTTCAATGCATTCCATTATGGAATGTAAAATTAATAACAAGAAAGCATATCCTAGGATATTTGTACCAACCAAAATAATCTGAAAAACATCAAAGAAAATCTAGACGCTTTCAGTATATTCCATTATGAAATGTAAAGTAATTAACAAGAAAGCATCTAATAGGGGGGTAAACATATCCTAGGATATTTGTACCCCCTAAAATCTCGGAAACATTCAATATATTCCACTCTCAATAAATTCCGCTTTGAATATATTCCACTAAGAAATGTAAAATTAATAACAAAAAAGCATCCAATAGGGAGTACAGATATCCTATGATATTTGTGCCCCAAAAATAAACTGGGAAACATGAAAGAAAATCAAGCCGCTTTCAATCCATTCCATTATGGAATGTGAATTTAATAACAAGGAACGAACGCTCAATAGTGTGGTAAACATAACCTAGTGTATTTGTACTCGGAAAAATCAAAGAAATTGAAGGCGTCACATCATCTGGACGTCTCGGAAACATCAATGAGGATGACGAATCCTTGCACTTCACTGACGCCTGAGTATGTTAACTGCAAGGGTGAGCCCCTCGGCCTGGTCGCGTGACTGTCCGGTATTCAAAGAAGAAAAACGAATTAGACAGGTGATGGTCATTGAGAAAATATCTGCTGGTGATGCAAAACGTCGAGTAAAAGATTCTCAACTCACCCTTCCATCTGGCATGTTTTAACAGTAGCAGCAAGACCACTAGTTAAAGCTGTCTCGCTTGGTACCCAGACAGTTGATGTGTCAACTCAAACAGAGCGATCTCCAACTGACGAATCGTCCAAAAATCGCCAAAATCACCAGCTCATCAAGTTACACCGACGAATATTGAGCGACGAATGTGGTTATCTAGGACTCCTCGAGCTGTATCTAATGTTCATGCTGGTAATATTTCAAAACCCAGTCGTTTGTCACCAGTAATGTTGATCATCAAACGGCTCACTAATGTTTTGGCTATTGAATTAGTTCATCAACAGTCTCCACGTACCTTTAACGAGCTGAGTTCATCCGTAAGTTCAGATATGATTGAGAACAATCTGATGGATTCGGACTTTACTCTAGTCTGAAAGGGAGGGAATATAAATCTTAATAGACGTAAATAATTATCTTAAATCGTCCTTCCAATGGCAATACTCCAATGAAATCTTAATGGATTTCATTCGCACCATGAGGAACTTCAAGTCTTATTATCCGAAATTTTCCCTCATGCAGTGTGCTTTCGGAAAACAAAGTTTAAAACAACTGAATCTGTGATTTTGAAGAACTGTACACTATATCGCATAGATTATCCAACTGATGGTCGCGCATGTGGTGGTGTTGCAATTGGTGTTGTTGATACGCTCTATTCAACACTGGTCCACATCGCTACCAACCTACAAGCAGTTGTGGTTCGCGTCCACCTTCAGCAGTATATGTTACTATCCTGAATTTGTACATAACAAGGGAACAAGACTTTACACTTATTGACCTCCACAATCTGTTCCAGAAGTTACCCCAACCTATTATTTTAGTTGGGGGACCTTAATTCTTATAAAGTGATTTGGGGTAATATACGTACAGATTTACACTGTGGAATAGTTGCCTCAAACTTGGTTCTATTAAATACTGGTGCTAACATTCATTTTAATTTGGCAAGGGGCTCCTACTCAGTTCTTACACCCATGGCGTATACATGACGATCTATATGATAGTCACTACTTTCCATTGATTTTAGACCTTTTAAACCTTTATCAAGCACCTCGAAACTTCCACATTAGCATCTCAAGCGTGCCGACTGAAATAAATATGAAACTCGTGTCCAACTATTTGATGAAGGAGATTTGCCCCTGAATGATTCGGTTGAGTACTTAAATCGTGAAATTTTGCGAGTTTCCAGTTGTTCCATCCCACGGTCTGGCGGAACGGCACGTCGGCATTTGGTTCCTGGTGGAACCAAGAACTCGAACTAGCACGGCGACGGCGCAGTCGCGCTCTACGGGTATTCAACCTATATCCTACAGCGGCAAATTTGAATGCAGTTCGATAGTCACAAGCATATATTCGACGTCTTATGAAACAAATTCGACGTACATCTTTTCGTGAATACGTATCTTCTATTAACTCACAAACGTCAATTCGAGACGTGTGGGATAGGGTTAGACGTTTGCAGGGCAATTGTCGCTCCGAGTCAGACTGCTCTGAACGACAATAATGTCTTACATACTGACCCAGAAGAGATAGCTAATCTAGTTGGAGCAGCCTTCCCAGCAATATCCAGCTCTGAGAACTAGTGCTAATTTTGAGAACGTAAAACGTCAGGCAAAGATGATTCCTCTACGCTTCCACTCTAATACTTTCGAACCATATAATGTCTTTTTCATTAAGTGGGAACTTGAAACTGCCTGGCGGGATGTTAGAAACACATCCCCAGGACTGGATGATATAACCTATTAAATGCTGCGTTATCCCCCCCCCCCCCCCAAGGAAAAGCCTTCTTGCTAAATCTGTATAACCAGATTTGGAGGACTGGTGGTTTCCCTGTTAGTTGGCGAGAAGCTATCGTAATTCCCATTCTGAAACCTGACAAAAATAATCTTAACACCAGAAGTTACCGGCCCACTGCTCTCACTAGCTATGTATACAAGCTATTTGATAAACCGCCAACTAATGTGGTATTTGGAGCATAACAACTTGCTTTCCAACAATCAGTGTGGATTTCGACAATATCGACCAACTGTCGACCTCCTTGTCAGGTTAGAGTCTATTGTTCAGAATGCGTTCCTCCGCAATGAACATGCTCTACCTATGTTCTTAGATTTAGAGAAGGCCTATGGTATCACCTGGAGATATGGCATATCACGCCAGCTTTATGACTGGGGTATTAGGGGCCACACGGCCCATTTTATTTCAAATTTCCTTAGTGATCGTTACTTTCGTGTTCGTATTGGTGATCGTTTCTCAGAGTGTTATTTACGAAATGGCGTACCTCAAGTAAGTGTGCTGAGCGTGATACTGTTCGCTATTGTGGTGAATAGTGTTATGCATTGTATTCGCTCTCCTGTGGAAGGTCTTTTATATGTTGAAGACCCTGTAAATCTGCGGATATCAACCTCGCATCTAGGCAGATCCAGTTGACTCTTAACCGTCTTGTAGAGTGGGCACACCAGACTGGCTTTCATTTTTAACCCACGAAGACAGTGTGTGAGCATTTTTGCCGTAAACGAAATTGCTTTCTGTATCTAGATTTGATTCGTGGAGACAGACAAATCCAGTTCGTCGACGAGGTACGATACCTTGGCCTGATCTTTGATACGAAGTTAAATTGACGTAGTCACCTTGGCCAACTTGAGATTTCCTGTACTAAAGCTCTGAATTTGTTATGTGTTTTAAGTCATCCCACTTGTGGTACTGATCGTACAGCCTTGTTGCACCTTTATCGTGCACTTATTTTATCCAAACTCAATCATGGTTGTCACGCTTATTCCTCTCCACGATTTTCAGCCTTATCTACGCTCGATAGTGTACATCATGCTGGAATTCGACTCTCTACAGGCGCGTATCGCACAAGTACTGTCACCAGTCTTTGTGTTGATGCCGCTGAACCACCGCTCTAGATTCACAGGATGTACAATGTGTTGAGCTCATGGTGATTGGAAGCAGCATCACCATTACCACTCTGAGGCTGAAGATAAATGACATCGGCAAGGCTCAGAGGTGGACAAAGAACGACATCTTCAATGTCTACTTTTACTGCGAGGTCGTAGAGCTGACAACTCTACACCGCTAAATCATGTCAAGAAATAGAAACAGATGGTTCATGGATTCTCCTGGGGTAAAATATTCCGGAGGTAAACTAGTCCCTCATTCGGATCTCCGGGCGGGGACTGCTTCAGGGGGCTCCAAGAACAGGATTAAGAAAGATCTTAGAATAGGAACGTGGAACGTACAAACATTATACCAAACGGGCGCTCTTCAAGTGGCGGTACGCGAGACCAAGAAGTAAGAGTTAGACGCATTAGCGATACAAGAAGTTCGGTGGGAGGGTCAAGATAGCATGCCCCAGGGTAAGTACACTTTCCACTATGTGGGGACACAGTCTCACGATTTCGGAACAGGATTCCTCATTAAGAAAAGTATCCTTCAGACGGTTCAGAATATAGAGTTCGTAAACGAAAGACTATCGTACGTTACGATACGTACTCGATGGGGCAACACGGCTTTATTAAACGTCTTTGCTCCGACCGAGGTGGCTACTGATAACGACAAAGATATATTCTACGATGAGCTAGAAAGGCTGTTTGACCGAATGCCGAAGTATAACACGAAAATTGTGTTGGGCGATTTCAATGCAAAGGTAGGGAGGGAAGAAAAATATAGACCTAATATAGGCAAATACAGCCTTCACGAAAAGATCAACAACAATGGAGAAAGACTGATCACTTTCGCGATTTCGAAAAACCTACTGGTAAAGAGTACGTACTTTGAACACAAAGACATACACAAATACACATGGGAATCTTCGGACGGCACAATTCTCAACCAGATCGATCACGTATTAGTAGACAGACGAAGACACACCAACATAATTGATGCTAGGTCGTACAGAGGAGCGGAAGGTGACACAGACAATCAGTTAGTGATCACAAAAGTAAGGGAAAAGTTATGCATCGCGAACAGAGAAAGCGAGGGGTTAAAACAACTGAAATTCGAAATTAAACGATTAAATAATCCGAGCATAAAAGCAGATTACCAACTCGAATTCTCAAATAGGTTCAAAATCCTAGCCGACTCGCGTAATAATGGTGATATTAATAATGCAATTGATGTAAGTAAGATGTGGGAGGCAATTCGTGAAACAATTAAGAGCGCAGCGAAGGAACGTGTAGGTGAGAAGAAACAACAGAAAAACAAACCTTGGTATGATGAAGAATGCCTTAAGTTTCATGAGGAACGAAAACAACCAAGACAACTATGACTAAGTAATAAAGGCGAAGCTAATACCAACCACCACTGTAACGCGAAAGGAAACGCCACACGCGGGTTCAGAAACAAAAAGCGAGAATATGTGATGCAGAAAATTGAGGAGATAGAGGAAAACGGGAAGACAAATGATAAAAGTGAAAAACAATTAAACAATTTATAAACAGATTTAATAAAACTCATGCAATGTTTTAAACCAAAAGTCCCAAAAATAAACATGCAAAATAGTTTTACTTGTTGACATTGTTCAGTGAAGTCATTATTAAGAAGACATCTTTGAATTAACATCTTGGAAAATTGAACTAACTTTGAAAGCAGGGAATTTATGAAATATGAAAATAGCAACTGCTGATTTGTGGAAATACTCAAATATTACTAGGTATGATATGTATATGTCTCGAATTTAGCAAAGAAGCATCCTGAGATGCTTTTGAAGATAAATAGTAATATAGAAAAAGACAAACCTAGTTGGCCATCATATGCTTTGTACGTATTTAGAATATCGGTATTTCTTGTGTAATTCTTTAGCTATTACACCCTTTATAAGTTTTCAAACCTGCTAGTTTATACTAATGGAAGATAAAGTTTCACAATATTAACAAATAACATACGAGATCTATACAAAGGGGTAAACTCGTTAAGAAAAGGTTATCAGCCGAGGTTAGGAATGATTAGAAATGAATGTGGAAATCTTCAGGCTGATCCGACTAAAATTGTCGATGTGTGGAAAAGTTATTTCGACAAATTTTTTAATGTACACAACGGGGAACGAACAGAGGAATTTGAAATCCAGACCGTAGAACCCAGCATTCCCGAACTTAGTGAGATCGAGATCGAAATGTCGGTAAAGAAATTGAAAAACTTCAAATCACCAGGAATAGACAATATTCCAGCCGAATTAATTAAAACAGGAGGAACGGCACTAATCAAGAAAGTACATAAATTGATAAGTGCTATATGGAGAAAGGAGAAGCTCCCAAAGGAATGGAAAGCCTCAATAATAGTTCCGATTAACAAAAAAAGGCGAAAAATCGGACTGTAATAATTACCGCGAAATCTCGTTACTTCCAACCTCTTACAAGGTATTAAGTAATATTCTGTTAACACGCCTAAGTGTATACGTAGATGAAATAATTGGAGATCACCAATGTTTATTTAGAAGAAATAGATCCATGTTGGACCACATATTTGCCTTGAGACAAATTTTGGAGAAGAAATGGGAATACAATGGGACGGTTCATAAGCTATTCATTGATTTTAAGAAAGCATATTATTCTATCAAAAGGGAAAAGTTATACAGTATCCTGATACGATTTGGAATTCCGAAAAAATTGGTTCTACTAGTGAAGATGTGTCTCAACGACCCCATAAGCAGAGTACGGATAGGTAATAATATGTCAGATAGTTTCAAGATTCGCAATGGATTGAAGCAAGGCTATACCTTGTCCCTACTACTGTTTAACTTTGCTTTACAATATGCGATTTAAAAAATTAAAGGCGACAAAAAGAGATTATCATTGAATGGTTTGAATCAACTGTTTGTATACGCGGATGATGTAGATATAATAGGGGACGATATAGATGAATTACAAAGCAATACCAATGTCTTAGTTAGTAGAAGCGTGCGACGAGATAGGTCTACAGGTAAACATAGAGAAAACAAAATACATGATAAGCCGAAACACAGGGAATTATTGATGAGCTCATAGAGAAAGTAAACAAATTTAAATACTTGGGAGCATACGTAACAAAGAGATATGAGGTTACGGAAGAAATAGAAAGTCGCTTAGTATCGGGGAACGCATGTTTCTATTCAGTCCAAGAGCTTCTACCATCGCGATTAATATCAAGGAAATTAAAACTGAAAATATACAGAACGGTTATTAGGTCGGTAATATTTTACGGTTGCGAAAGTTGGAGTACGACCCTACCAGTTGAACATAAATTACGTGTATTTGGAAATAAGGTTTTGAGAAAGATATATGGGCCGAAACGCGACGAGATGACTTAAGAGTGGAGGAGACAGCATAATGAAGAACTCCACGGACTGTACGATTCACCAGATGTAAAAATATTGAAATCGCGACGACTAAGGTGGGCAGGCCATGTAGCTTGCCAGGGGGAAAACGAAGATTATATTCTATCATGGTTGGAAACTCGGATGGAAGGAGGCCATTGGGAAGACCGAGACGTCGCTGGGAGGACAATAGTAGAAGAGATCTTTGAGAAGTAGGTGTTCGTGATGAAAACTTGCTTTATGTTGCCCAGGATAGAATCCAATGGCGTACGTTTGTTACTGCGGCGATGAACTTGCGAGTTCCATAAGCCATAGAGTTAGTTAGTTAAAAATACTTTAGCTTCAAGCTATCCTGACATTTTGACTACCCTAATGTTATGTTTAACTTTGGCAATGACAGTTACATTATGGGAAATATTGAACCTAAGATAAATATAAAACACTGGGAAAGTGTACTGCAACATTTTCGTCAGATTTCCATGTTTTTCTTGCTACATAGATATTTTGTCGGATACTTACTGCCAAAAATGGTTGCTGCAAGGATGTCGTCTGCCCGCGTTTACTGAAAATTCATAGTTCTCCAAGACTCACATTGAGAGTACGTGTATCAATCCTGGTTGCATTTCTCGAATATCGTGGACGTAGGTCACTCATGTGGACAATTTTCCCAGACTTCCATGATTGAATAAGCACTGGAATTCGAATTCATTGGTGGTCTTTTGGCATTGGCCCGCTTTGATACGCTGTCAAGGGTAATGTGTGAATGTACATACTTTACTAGTTGAAATGGAAAAAGCATAAATGTGTAATGTAAATTCATGCTAATACACGTCGTGTAATTTTTTATTTCTTCACATTGATTCAACACAATTATACAGAGGTTAACAAATGACTTAGGAATCTATGGCTCAGGACGGGATAGGGTAAGGGTGAGCGAAAGAGTCGCCCGGGTTCTGACTTTCAGGTAGCATGTCGGTATTTGCTTGGTGTGACAGGAAAAGCCCTAAAAGTATGTCAGGATGATCGGCCACTGTTATTGAACCCAGGATCTCCCGAATGCGAAGTCAACACTCTTGCAACTGAAAATCGGCCTCTAGATGTCTGCCCTGTCTTACCTACATTTGACTAAGCATTTCTACCGCAAAAGTTATTTCATTACCATAATTTAAATCCGGACCCCAGGAGGAAATAATTGAGAGCTCCTGGTGTACTACTTCCCCCATTGTCAGATTTTTTTTTAACAAACGCCGTCATAATATGATGGATATCATGATTGGATGCAGTCCCAATTGGCAGCCAGCCATACATTTCACTGCGTCAATGACAAAGTGTATACGTCTCGTTTCTAATTAATTCATGCAACGTAAAGGGAATGTGTAATATTCCAATGAATATTTTATATATATATATATATTTGGTTTATATATATGCCTATGAAAACGTTAAAAAAATGTTTCTCATTTAATCATGAATGTTTCGAAGAAAACATATCTATGATAGGTTCATCCAAAACAGTCAGTACCTCGATTTTCGACATTCAGTTGGATACGTTACGTTTTTCCATTAGGCCTCTCAACATTTAATACGATCTGCTGTAAAATTAAGAAAATGAACATTCCACATTCTATCCTTGTGATCATAATTTTCTTTAGATTCTTCTTTTCGAAGCAAGCGATTTAGTGTTAGCAACTTTCTAGTAGATATGAACAACTAAACAGGCGACACACGCTGAATATAGATTAATTTCCCCTTTTTTGCGGTTCATAAAAGCGTAGTCACTCAAAGCTTTGTAAAAATTTTGCTGTATAAAAATAACACGCTTACATTTCGAAAATAGTTGTTGTAGTAAAAAAAAGTGAATATTGTTGAAACATTAAGTAGTATTATTAAACCAGTACGTTTGTGAAAGTGGCACACCACTAATTAAGACCTAACTCATCTCGAATTTTCGTTTAAAAGCAAAGGATAACCCGGTGACGGAATGAATGTTTCATTGTAGTTAATTTGGTAGTCCACAATCAAATATGTTGAAAGCAGCTTGATTTTCTTTGATGTTTCCGAGATTTTTAGGGGGTATAAATATCCTAGGATAAGTGTACCATCCTGTTGAATGTTTTTGGTTATTAATTTTACATTCTCTAATGGAATGTATTGAAAGCGCCTTGATTTTCTTTGATGTATCCGAGATTTTAGGCGGGTACAAATATGATAACCTATTTGTAACCTAGAATATTTGTACCCCCCTATAGGAAGCTTTTTTATTGTTAATTTTACATTTCATAATGGAATGTATTGAAAGCGGCTTGATTTTCTTTGAACTTTCCTAGATAATTTTGCAGGTACAAGTATCCCAGGATATGTGACTCCCCTCCCCAATAGTATGTTTTTGTTACATATTTTACATTCCATAATGGAATGTATGTAAAACGCCTTGATTTTCTTTGAAGTTTCCTAGATCTTTAAGCGGTAAAATAACCTCGGATATTTGTACCCCCCTATTGGATGCTTTCTTGTTATTAATTTCACATTTAATAATGGAATATATTGAAAGCGCCATGTAAAATAAAAGTCTAATAATAATAATAATAATAATAATAATAATAATAATAATAATAATAAAGCGCCTTGATTTCCTTTGACGTTTCCCAGATTATTTTGGGGGTACAAATATCCTAGGATATGTGTACCCCCCTATTGGAAGCTTTCTTATTATTAATTTTAGATTTCATAATGGAATATATTAAAAGCGGCTTGATTTTCCTTGAAGTTTCCCGGATTATTTTGAGGGGTACAAATATCCTAGGATATGTGTACCCCCTTTTTAGGTAGATTTCGAAGAAAAATATACCTATTGAGATCGATACGATATGAAAGTATATATTTGTTTATTTGTTGGCATAAAGGTACAACATCACTTTTTGATTACGAAAATGTTACCTAATGAGTTCAAAGACGCCATCTTGGATCCAAAATGGCGGAAGTAAGAAATATATTTTCCATATCGTTTCATCTAGAGATACGAAATTTGACATAAAGGTGTATTGTCACTACTAGTTCAAGAACATATTACGAAATGTTGAAAAAGTCGCCATCTCGGATTCAAAATGGCCGCCGAACCCATTGTTGTATAGAGTACACAGCCTAAACGGCTGCAGCTAGAAATATCAAATTTCGTAACACTATACATTATCATTTGTATGTTACTAAAATATTACATGATGTATTCAAAGACGCCATCTTGGATCCAAAATGGCGGACCTAAAAACCCTTTTCTACACCGTTTGAGCTAGAGATACGAAATTTGGCATAAAGGTGCATTATGACGAGTAGTTTAGGGAAATATTACATTTGGGAAAAGTCGCCATCTTGGATCCAAAATGGCAGCCCAAATTCCCATTTTGCACAGCGTTTGAGCTGGATAAAGGAAATTTTACTTGAAGTTGCACCATCACAAGTAGGTCACGACAATATAAGAAAACTTTCAAAAAGTCGCCATCTTGGATCCAAAATGGCAGCCCAAAATCCCATTTTGCACACCGTTTGAGCTAGATAAATGAAATTTTACTTGAAGCTGTACCATCACAAGTAGGTCACGACAATATAAGAAAACTTTCAAAAAGTCGTCAATTTAGATCCAAAGTGGCCGCCCCAAAAACCCAATTTCCAAATCATTGGAGGTAGAGAAACAAAATTTTCTTTAAAGTTGTATGACCAAGAGTAGGTTACAATAAATGGGGCAAACTTTCCTTTTGGGGGCACAGCCCCCCGTGGGAGGGTACAGATGGATACCATGGTGGTGTAGTGCT
>JAGDQP010001248.1:0-48796 GCA_022664845.1 Lepisma saccharinum | reverse complement strand
TATATATATATATATATATATATATATGTCTTGTGAGGTATCGTTGAACAGCTCTTGATGAATAATCTACAAGACAATAAATAGTTTCTCGATATCTCTCATATAAGGCGATATTTGAATTTTTTTAAATAAAAAAACTTCGAGATCTACCTCCGCCTGTAGGTCTACCGAAAGGGATTATTATGCTTTTTTGTTATAAATTTTACATTTCATAATGGAATATATTGAAAGCGGCTTGATTTTCTTTGATGTATCCCAGGTTTTCAGGGGTACCCCCTGTTGATTGTTTTGTTGTCAACGTTTGTATTCTGTAATCAAATGCGGCTTATTTGTAGGAAGCGGCTTTTTTCCTTTGATGTTACTGACAATGGAAAAGGGTACAAATCTCTGGGGGTACACATATCCTACGACACTGGCGCCAACATAGCGATGGATTCGAGCAAACCAGTTTCAGGTGAGTAGTTAAGCAGCAAGGGTCGTCAACGCTACAATTTCGTTTCGCGTGTATAAGCGTTTTAGGCAGTAAACACCTATGTTCTCGAGACGTGTCTCGAAATATCAGACGATCGGTTGTTGCTGGTAAGATCTACCAGTGGATTGGTGCTTTTAAGAAGGATCGAACTCTAGATCACGTTTTGCAGTTGCCTTCCTTTCCAAATTTCAAAGATTTCGCTGCTTCTTGAACTCACAATCCAACTCGTAGAACTTATGATCAACACCCGATGGGTTAACATTTCGCGACATGCTTCGAGAAACATCGGTTTTTACTGGCTAAAACGCTTATACAGGCGAAAAGGAATTGTAGAGTTGATAAGTATTGCTGCTTAACTCCTTAACTGAAGCTGGTTTGCTCGAATCCGTCCCTATGTTGGCGAAGGCGCTGCAGTCCCAGACAACTTGGTTTCACACTAAAACCACGCTCACATTGACTTAACATGTAATAATCAAAAGTGGCGTATCTTTTTACCGGGTGTCCCTCATCGGCCCAAAATTTGCAGGTCTGATCTCTGATTTTAGGCTACATGTCTGCCAAGTTTATTCTTTCAGCGGTGTGGTCAGTCCCTAGTAAGCGCACAGAAAGCGAGCGAATTGACCACTAAGTCAACCAAAGGGTCATATTTCTGGCCTTGTATATGCATTAAATTCTTACAAACAAGAGTCAGTTGGTATTACTAAAAGTAACATGTAAAAGATTATTTTGAATTTCCAAATTTGTTATAGAAGAAACAGACATATAGTCTATGTAATTTTGTGTAAAATTTTGCTGTAGAACTTCTAATTGTGTGTATACCTAAAAAAAAATTCGTGTACTTGATAAGATAACATGAGTTTTATGGGCGATAACAGCACTATGGCTTACGCCCGTCCCGATCATGTACATGAGCGTGAGTAAATATTTTCTGAACCCCTTCCACCTTACTAGTTACTTGTTAGTATAGCTTGTAATAAGAGCAAGGAAGACAATGAAAATAAAGCAAAATATATTGCGGGAAAGAGGAATATTTTGGCCAACTGTTTCATCAGAACTGTTGATTAATTTGCTTAAAGAGGTAATTAAATAAAGTGCTTCTCTACTTATACGCGTGTAAACACAGGGAGAAAACAGAAGTTAATATAAACATGAAACATTATATATATATCAACGATCGTTATCAGGTGATTTTTTTTGCCAGCCTTACTTAATGTAAAACATCATTCTACACTTCTTAACTTTCAACATCCAATTACAGAAAAATAAAATACATAAAAGTTACATTTAGATTTATTGAACAAACTAAACCAATTAACAGTAATATACTAAAATGTTTAAAACGCATAAACTTTTGATTTGTTCGTAAAAGGTAGAAGCGTCTGTGGGTTCCTAAACAAAGTAAGCTAAGTAAAACTCTAACAGGCTTTAAAAATTGGTTAGTGACACTGACTGTCCAGTGCATAGAGCGCCTGCATAACCTGTATTAATACCTAAATGCTAAGTTTGTGTGAATAAGTACAACGATATTGAAACAACTTGCAATATTGAATATTTACACATGGATTGGCAACTCTGATAACTGTTCTTTGAACTAGTACCACAGCCAGAACCAGTACCTAATGAACACGTATGCTAAATTTGGCTCAAACCAATGCGGAAATTTATTTAAGAAAATGAAAACTTCGGTGAGAAATGACGGTACATCATCACAAGTAGGTTACGAAAACATTGCAAAATGTCTCCGAAGTCTTTTATTCATAATCGCGGACCCCAAAAATCGATTTTCCACACCGTTTGAGTTAGAGATACGGATTTGACATACAGATGTTTTATCAAGAGTAGGTTAGGAAAACTTTACAGCATTTTTAAAAGGTAGCCATCTTGTATTCAAAATGGCCGCCCAAAAACCACTTTCCAACCGTTCGAGCTAGAGAAATGAAATTTTGGTATGAAGGTGTACCATCACGAGTAGATTACAATAAGTGGGGCAAACCTCCCCTATGGGGACACATACCACGGGTGGGGGTATGGGTGCAGATCTGCACCATGGGGGAGCGCAGGTTGGGGGTCTGGGGACAGTGCCTCCTGCGAAGCGAAGCGAGTATATAGATATATATATATATGTATCTGTATGTAATCAAGACTGTGAAGAAGCTGAAGTGGAAATGGGCCGGTCACATACCTAGACGAACAGATGGAAGGTGGACGACAAATGTACTCCATTGAATTCCTAGAGAAAAGAAACGACCGAGACGACGTCCAAATGCAAGATGGGTAGATTAAATCAAGCGTTTTTCAGGAGCTTCATGGATGAGGATAGCAGCAGACCAAGATATGTGGAAAGAAAAGAGGGAGGCCTTCAAACGGCTGAATATGATGATGATATACATATATACGTACAAAAATCTGTCAAATCGGAGCAAAAACACCAGAAGTGCCAAAAGTTCAGCCAAGTTCGTCAGCCCAAAAAAAGGGGTGAAATGGAGGATTGATGAACCAAGTTCTTTGGCAACAACATATAAGAGGAACACTGGACTTGGTGCGAGGTGGCAAGGTTCATGATGTTCGAACCTTAGGGTTACTGGTGGTGGGCGTGGCGGATATTAGGGCAACCACCAGCCTTATGGCTTGAAGATCATCGACCTTTTCACCTTGCGCAAACTTCCAGTGTTCCTCTCACATGCTGTCTCCAAGGAACTTGGCTCATCAATCCTCGATTTCACCACTTTTTTGAGGTGATGAACTTGGCTAAACGTTTTGCACCTCCGTTGTTTTTTCTCAGATTCAGAATACCTCTACCACCTACCACGTTACTAAGGAACACGCCTGCCGAATTTGGTAGAAATTAATGCACGCATGTAGATTTGTGTAAGCAACATACATATAAACTAAAAATTTTATAATGGCAAAAACAAAGAAGAATAAAAAATGCAGTTGGTAACGATTAAGAAAAGGTGGTTTCTCGGAGAATGTTGTTGAACCAGATAATTATTTTTGTTCTGTATTGATAAGTAGCAAATTTGGTTTCGGCACCTCAGGAAAGCTAAAACAAAAATTGTATTGGTATAATAAGGCGAGAAAAATAACAACTGGAGTGCTCAGGGTGGAGACACGTATTAGACGTTGTTCTAGGGTAGCAGGAAATTTTCGTGGAAAGTTTGGTAGAGATATGTTGAATACTGTTTTAGAGGCATAGAATATTGTGTCAAAACTAAATTTATAAATAGGTTGGCAACTCTAATAATTGACGAGCTTGCGGGGTACTTAGCACCACTGTCGCTTTCTAAAAGAGCCGAAGAGTACTTATGCAAAATTTCGTGTAGATATGACGATAGTATATCATAAACATTTGCAAGAATTAAATGTTTAAATAAATTTTCAGCACTGACAACTGGGGTGAATTTTGTCAAATCCTTTCTTAGTGATACATGATGGAAAAAGTTCGCATACAATGTTTCATGGCTTATATACACATTAATTTCTAAGGTCTGTTGTTGATTTCGTGAACGTGTGAATCAGTGATGGGTTGGCGACACTCATAACTTTGGTTCTTGGTGGAGACCACAATTTCACAGTCGTTTTCTTGAAGGCGAAGAGTATCCATGCAACATCTGGTGTCGATATAATGGAAGGAGAAGAATTATTTCCAAGAAATGTATTTTTTTTTAAATTCGCAACACTGACAAAAGGGGGTAAGTTTCGTGAAATCCTATATCAGACGAACTCAACATATAGAACGAGCGTATGTAAAATTTCATAGCTTTTATCAACATTAATTATTGAGTACTGTTGATGAATCGGTGAGTCCGTGAGTGTGTCTCTTGGATTGATAACAGTGAAAACTTGGGTTCTTAACAAAGCGTACAACCACATAGTCGTTTTGAAACGGTACCGAAGAATATTCATGCAAAGCATTGTATAGATGTGATGAACGATGAAAAAGCATTTGCAAGTATTTCTTTATTTTTTTAAAGTTTTCAACACTGACAAATGGAGGTAAATTTCATAAAATCGCTTCTTAGTGGTACTCTATATGATGTGGTAAGACAGTACGCAAAATTTCGGTGCTCCATCCGTTGATTATTCCGTGAGTGAATGAATCAGTGATTTATTGGTAACATTGGCAACTTGCGTTCTTGGCGGATCGTTCAACCCCACAATCGTTTCGTAGTGGTGTGGAAAAGTATTCATGCAAAATTTGGTGCAGGTATGATTAACGGCGCAGAAACATTTCCCATAATGATTTTTTTTACAATGTTGGCAACAATGACTAACGGGGGTAAGATTCGTAGACTCCGTTTTCAGTGAAGTCCTATATGATGGGAAAAGACCATGTGCAAAATTTCACAGCTCTATCCTTATTAGCTACTGAGTTCCGTTGATTATACGGTGAGAAAATGAATCAGTGATTTGTTGGCGACACTGACAACTTGTGTTCTTTGTAGAGCGTTCAACCCCATAGTCTTTGGTAATGGATCAAGTCAGATAAAGTTCGCCTTTTGTTTATGGACAAACCCACGTATTTCACATGTGGGTGGGTCCCCACATCCCATCAAGTTAGTTAAGGTGGGCTAGTATTAAACGAAGCTAACGATGTGGGCTCCATATGAGACATATGTGGGCCCCATGTATTTGTGCTACTTAGGAATTTAGTTGGAGAGTTCGTTATAATTATTATGTCACACTCACTAACATTAGTAATTATAATTAAATTTGTTTTGTGAGTCATTGCGACCAGACGTGTGTTTAATTATACCATTGCGACTAAATTATTTATAAGCGAAAGCAGTTCCTTTGTAGAAGGACGTTGTGAATATTTTGTGCTGGTTTTAATTTATGGATGTGAAATTGTGCCCAAACAACTTACTACATTTGACATTGAATAGTCTGTGCGAAAGAAAATTATATCAAAATTTTATGGAAACGTGTTTCAATTGCTAGAGCACGAAACATCGACTCGTAAATAAATCTAATTGTCCACAAAATGCATTATTTTGAAACAGTGCCTACTATAATACGCAAACCCCATTTCAGTGTCAAATCTAGTATTTACATTTTACAGAACAGCATACATATGCACCAAAGCGTACTTCTTTATTAACAATCTTGCCACATGAATCTTCAAGATTTGTTTACCATTTTGTACTATGCATATTAGTTTTTATGCTAGTTTTATTTTATTTAAATCCGCATTATTCTTGTAATGCTCACACATACAATATAAGATTTCTTTCGAATGAAATTTTGTATGTTTTGACCAATCCTGGCATATTTACTTTTTACGCACTCCGTAAATTGGCATATACAATTATTGAATAGCCCAGAATTGCGTACAGACAACAGTTACTAAAGACCACACGGACACACAAACTCGCGCACTCAAATTAAAACAAAACATTAAAATTACATTAATGATAGTATTCATAGCTGCAAATTCAGTAAAATTAACTGGTCTGAAAGTTATTTAAAACTTAGTCAAGTAAAGAAACTAAAACGTTAGAACAATCATAGATGTGTTTAAGAAAGAAGCGAAAAGGATAGACTACTTTCTAGTTTCAGAACTTACCTTTGAACGGACATACGAGGAGGTGCTGATAAGTCTTTCCCCCCTTCCCATTTTCCGATTTTCGTATTTTTTCTTTTGTGTGTGAAATCTACATTTTCTAGATGTTTTTTTTTACAAAAAACCAAATAAATGCAGTTTGTTTAAGCTATCTAAAATATCTTTAGGTTGGGTATCAACCCATGCATTTACAGCGACAATTGCTTCAGAAATGTTGCTGAAGTTTTGTCCGCTCAAGTTTTTCTTTAAATTTGAGAATAAATAATAGTCTGATGTGGCCAGGTCAGGTGAATAGGGTGGGTGATTAAAGGTTGCAAACCCTTACGTAGCCAATTTTGGCATTGCAACATTGCTCTTGTGAGGGGATGCGTTGTCGTGAAGGTAGACAACTTTTCGGGACAACTTTCCACGGCGTTCTTTTCTTCAGCTCTCTGAGTCTGTCCAATAATGAAGCATAGTAAGCTCCGGTAATGGTGTGACCTTGTTGTAGATAATCAACACAGATTACTGCACCGTTATTCCAAAAAACGCTGGAGAGAACCTTTACACTTGATTTTCGAACACGAATCTTTTGATATCGGTGAACCACTGTGACGCCATTCTTTTTATTGGTTTTTCGTGTTCGTCCTGTCCTAAATCTGACAACACAGTTCTTAACTGCAGTATAGCGCGAGGTGTGTTCCCCCATTGCTTGTAGCATCGCACCATTGATGGTCTCTCCACACTTGCCTTGGAGGAAGAGGTACTTGATCACTGCTCTGCTCTCAATATCACTGAACTTGACTAACTTCCCCGCCATCTCAACTACTCACATGAAAAGAAATAGTTCCTTTAGTACAATTGATTTGGTTTTTGGTAACAAACACACACACACACACAAAAAAAAATATGAAAAAAGGAAATGTTGCCATTTGACAACAAGTTCATGCTTTTTCGCTTACATGCGCTTTCATCTGAAACAAAAGTTTGCATGATATTTATGACTGACACTCTACTATCACGAGTATACTCTGATAAGATGTTTCATACTTTGTAATATTTTTGGTACAGAATTAGTCTGTGATTGAAGTTTAATTTCGATGTCTATGTTAGATTGGGATAAAATTCTCATTAACATAAGAAGTTACATCTTTCATAAACTTCTCTTCGTAAAGAAACAAAGATGGAAACACTACAATAGAATCGGCCTATTATGACTGAACTGTATAAAATAGGAAATACAAGTACATGAAAATGTATTATGAAGATGAACCCCTGTGATAGAAATATAAATACAGATATTTTAAAATATAGAAGAATGATATGAAATTTAAGATTGCCCATCCGTGGCTACCGTTTGCCTTATCTTCTTCAACACATGTGGTTACCTGTTGATATTGACTCGACATACTAAAGACGACTGAAGTTGAATTACTTTCGCAGGACTGGCTACTGTAGTCGCAACTCAAATGAGGTAGAGTTTTTAGATCGTAACGAGATTAATCGCAAATCATTAGATAGTTTTTAGATCGTAAATCATTAGATGGGATTACTCAGTAGAGAGGGGGAGGATGTAAGAATGAGAACTGTTGCCAACGCAAGAAAAATATTACCGATTCAAGTCATTTGACAAATTACACTTCAAAATTAAAATATTATAGCTTTAGGAAAGAAATACTACTTTCTTTCAGGAAATGTTAAGCTTCTTAGTTGCTCTCTACGATACATCGCTAGTAAGAGATATAAATGAGAAATCATTGGGACATTTTCTTCATTGGCAAGTTTTCAAGATCTAATGAGCAGAGCTACAACTTTTGGACTACCGGACTTACTTTTGGACTACAATCCAGACAACATACTTTATTTGGCTATAAATAGTTTAATTTCTTAGCTAACTTCTTTTTATTTCGAATTATCGCTTTGTCTTTCCTACGGATTTATGTGCTTACCGGTATATTTGATAGCATGGAAGTTTTACATTCCCAGAAACCGCTATTATAACGTTTTCTTTTCCCCCAACTCTTGAAAGAAGTAGTAAAAAGTGAATAAAACTAAAATGTTTTTCTCTTTGAATTCAGGCATCATTTATTTTTCTTCCTTAGATTTCACATCTTTTTGTTTCTATGCCGTGCTACCATCAACTCTAGCTTCGTCGTAAGTTAGAGATCAATATCCTTCTGCTACCACTTCCACTCGTATAGTTTTTCTGTGACTTGCCGAGAGCAAAACAACAGACTGTTAAAGGAATGGTCCGGTGGCTTCCTAATGGTCACTTGTGGAAGAACGTTTTTCAATTCCGTCACATTCCACGTCCCAGACACCCAGAAATTGAGGCGCCACTCTTCCTCCTGCGACATGGTAATATTATGTACAAAGAAAACATACATGTAAATAATAATAAACAACACATATGAACGCTTGTTAGGTCTGCCGATGTAGTTGAGGAAGCTATATAATAATGCGGTTGTGAAAGTGTTAAGACGTTAAACAGCAGAAAACAGATTGGAAGAATACAAAGGGCCACTCAGAAAATAATGACAGATGAGAACTAAATATATATAAACCAAGAGATTTTCTCAAACAATTCAATGCACAATTACCTCATACTTTTGGTTACTTCTAAACATAACTACAACCCAATTTCAAACATTTATCATAATGAACCACAATTTTAGCAGTCCACAAGTCCTACCACAAGTCCATTAAACAAATATTGTTCAAACTCACGAGCGCTCACTAGTCAATGTCGGGGTGAGGTCGAGTAAATAGACATAGTTAACAGAAAGGTCAAGAAAGTAAAGCAGAAAAGTAACACTTATTATTACAATTTTCGGAAGGCAAATTTTCTGATGTTGTATCAGGAACTACAAGCTATCAATTGGGAATTCTTTCAATTGTATCGGAATGTTAATGACCTAGTGAGTAAATTCTATGATGTTGTCTATGAAATATTTGATAGGTGTGTTCCCCGTAAAATAAGTACTGTTTCGAAGTATCCGTATTGGTTCACCAAAGATATTATTAGAAAACTTAAGGTCAAGGCATATCAATCATAAACAATCTAGAGTCAAAATCATAAACTCAACACCTTTCTATCAAGAATTTGCTCGATTACGTAGGAAAATTAAGAGACATTAGAATTAGAATTGCCTATAAAAATTTTATAATTAATTCTGAAAATAATATCAATACCAACTCGAGCGAATTATGGAATTTCATCAAAAAAAAGAAAAAAGGTGCCTACCACCAAATGTATTAAGATTTGAAGGTCAGGAGTTGTCTAGCAATGATGAGATACGGAATGCATTCGCTTAGTATTTTCAATCGGTATTTCTATCCTCCTCTCATACATATCATAATCTTAATGGTGATGCTGTTAGTAATAGGAATGATGAAATAGGGACACTGTGCATTGACCAAATTCAACTAAAAGAAGTTGAAATTGCTATCATAAATGTAAAATCGAAGACGACAGTTGGTTCTGATGGCCTACCTTCATATGTAGTTAAGGGGGGGATGTGCTGATATATTTAAACACCCCCCTAGGCATTTAAATTATCCCTAAAAACATGTACTTTCCCCGACAAATGGAAATCTGCCCTGGTTTGTCCTATCTCAAAATCTAATAATAGTAGAGACATTAATGACTTCAGGCCAATTACAAATATTACCAGCTTTTGCAAAAGTATTTGAACAGATCTTATACAAGAGAATTAGTACTCATATTCATCCAGTTATCTCAACTAAGCAGCATGGCTTTGTTTCTCAGAAATCCACGGTAACAAACTTAGCAGTTGTTACAGACTACATAGCAAATTCGTTGGATGAAGGAAAACAAGTTGATGTTATTTATATTGACGTTGAGAAAGCAATTGACAGAGTTAATTACGATATATTACTGGAAAAATTAAATCACTATCACTTTTGACCCACTCTGGTTAGGCGCCTCTATTCGTACTTAACAAATCGCAAGCAATCAGTTGTCTATAAAGAATACAAATCATATGAATATTCTGCACTGCCAGGAGTTCCCCAAGGTTCGGACCTAGGACCTTTATTATTCCTCTTATTTGATAATGACCTTCCTGATTATGTGCCTGATAATCAACAATTGTTATTTACAGATGTCAAAATATATACAAAAGTCAACTCTATCGGAGACTGCATAAGCCTTCAGCAAAGCTTAGATAATATTGCAAACTGGCGTGCAGTCAATCAACTTGGAGTCAACATAAGTAATCAACTTGGAGTCAAAATAAGTAAATGTAAAGTCATTTAATAGAAATAAAACCACTCATCAATTTGATTATTCCATTAATAAAATTGTACTAAACAGACCTACTGTAGTTAATTATCTTGGTGTCAGTTTTGACTTGAAATTAACTTTTAACATACACGTTACAAATATAACAAATGAAGCCTTGAAGTTACTAGAATTCGTAATTAGGACGGGAAGAGAGATCAACAGTATATCAACATTGGAAAAAATTTACTATGCTTATGTTCGCTCCAAAGTAGATGCTTCTTCTATTTGGAATCCATATCAATTGAAACATCAACAATTAGAGAAAATCCAATCAAAATTTCTTAAATTCCTGACTTTTAAAGAAACTCGAATCTATCCTGTTTATGATAGTTACAATACAGTCATTAAGAACTTCAATATTCAGAGCTTAGAACAAAGGCGCAGCATTGCTGATCTGTTTTTTCTTCACAAAAATGTTCAAAATAAGTTAGATTGTATGAATTTAGTTTCGACATTACAGTTTCGTGTCCCGACATCTAAAACTCGCGTTAATAATACTGGTCTCTTTCACTGTAAAAAGACAAGAACCAATATCTTGATGAGGTCACCAATCTGGAGAATATGTACTATATATATGAAACTCTGTACAGTTCACAATGATCTGGACGTATGCTACATGTCACCTAAAGAACTCAGAGATGCCATCGTCAACAAACTCTGTACAACTACTTTGTAAAGCTCAACACTATAATTAGATCACTATGTGTTGTCACTAAATAAATAAATACAAAATTCTGAGCTTGAACTGATCCCGCATTAGTGCGATTTCCTGAGTTGGAAATGAGAAAAAGGTCCTGACCTTACAGAGGGCGTAGATAAAGATAAAATGAATTGTATGGGCGGTAACAGAGAGCGTAGAGTCCGGTAAATATGTCGTATCGTATCAAACACATTGCAATAACAGCTAAGGTAAAGGCACCAGTTCTCGCCATATTAAGTTGTTTTTTGCAGAAAGTGCTTTCTGTAGACCTATGTGCAGGAAACAACCTTACTTTTTTCACTTCATTAGCAACGTCAGGTCTCCTGCGATAATGTAACTAACATAAATCAATTCGGTAATTTGCTTTATAGTGATAGAATTACGTTTCTTTACAACCCTAATTTTGGTCCAGTAATCGTCACCCTTAATTTTGCTGTTCCCCTACAGTCGTCATACTAATGCACCAGTAGTCGTCACCTAATGTACTACACATATACGTTTAGAAAATATGTATGCAGTCCTCTTTTACATCTTCACTGGATTTTAACCTAACTAAATAAAGTATTCTTGAAAGGAAAGAGGCACAGAAAACTTGCTAGAAGGTTCTAAGAGATTCTTATAAAAAAACTTAAGTTGATTTCCCATGGAATATGTAGGAATTTAACTTTTTAATTTTACTGACGGCTATTGGAACGGGTGAGGCTATCTCCATGAAATTTTTATGATGAATTTAGCAACACATTTAATTAAATTTATCATTTTCTGGAATAAAAATATTAAGTACCAATTTTTCACGAGTAACCGTCACCCGTGATGAGCATTGGTGCAAAGTATATTTGACTTACACCAATACTCTTCACCCCCAATGTAGAGAAAGTGGCAGTCAAGGCACGCAAACTTATTTTATGCACATGTAGACATCAGGTATTTATACCTAAATCACCAATGCTTATTTTTGGTGTCCACTTGCTTAACGTTTTTTGGTAGCAAAACCATGAAGATAGAAGGAAATACGAACTTGCCGTCCAAACAAAGACATCTCTAATATACGAAGTGACGTAATAAACATATTAATTGTGCCAGTTACGTACCAGATTATGACTGCTAAATCGGTCTGGTTTTGTCACCAAACGATGGAAGGTTTTCTGATTTTATACGTTTAGTTAAAACATGACGACTACTGGAGCAGTGACGAGAACTGGTGTCTTTTTGGTGTTTTCTTAAATATCGGGTTATCCCATAAGTAATATTGTATGTCTGATGACCACCGCAATGACGCCATCTAAGCAAATACTGAAGTAGACGACACGTTTCATAGTTGAGTCATATAGGACACTTGATTTTGCAGCAGTGTGTGTAAAAGGAGAATGGTCTACTCCACGTTTTGGAAGTGTGGCTTGTGTTTGATCATGGCAATGTCGGAGGACCACATACGACATGTCATGGTGTATGGAGTTTACCAGGGATATCCAGCCAGCGCAGCGGTACGAAACATCAATGCCGTATATGGTCAGGGTGCTGTGGATGTGTAAAAGTGCCAGAAGAGGTTCCAGAGGTTTCGGTATGTGGCACCAGCCTCACTGATAAGCAACGAGAAGTAAGCACCTGTGCAGCTGGACAGAGATGTCCTGCGAGCAACGGTGGAGACAAATTCATTGCAAACTTGAAGAACTGGTAAGCGAACTCCATGTCATCCATTTGACCGTTTATGACTTTTGGGTTGGCTTTTCCGCAACCGAATGAAGTCGTCTTTGCGGATATTATTGTTAATAAACACACTGCCAAGCATTGGTTCCAGAAATTTACGTCAGGAGATTTGTCCCATTGTGATGAGCTTCACAGTGGGCATCCACAGGCCCTGGATGAAGAGATCCTGAAGTCGGCAATAAAGCAGGATAGCAGCCAAACGTGTGTGAGCTTGCCAAACGATTCCAGGTTTCTGACGAAACAGCCATACTTTGCCTGCACAGCAGAGGCATACATTTTTACATCTCAACCAAACCAAATTGTCCCATAGTGATAGTGCAGTCTTTAATTTTGCGCTGAAAACTGCAAACACGACAAGCTTCTTGTCAGACTGATCTGATGAAACTGAAGGACATGTCTTCTCTATAGGTTTTCTCGTCCTAGACCATTGTAGACAAGTGGCACAATTTATGAGAATATGCTTTCAAAAAAGGATTGCTTTGAAACGAGAATTCTAAGTCATATTCTTTGCAATGGTTTCGATGAAAAGACAGTTGAAAATATGTCACATTGTGCTACGTAACTAAGAGTGATTTAAATCAGTAAGCGAAGATACCAAACTAGTTAAAGAATTTCGTACGCAAAATTCAAATTGAAATTAAATTGAAAACACTGTACATATTATTAATTACCTTTCTAATTCATGGAATATTAAGTAATGTGATATCACCTGCTGATGATCGGAAGCAGTACGTCTTAATACTTTAACTCAGCATTTTCCTATTTGTGTGTCGCAAACTCATAGAGACTTTCGGTCTTTGTTATAATTAGGGCAACCAGAATTATCTTTTTTATTTTCCTTGCTTTATTATGCTTTTTGTAAAATTATCAGTACTGCACATCAAGTTCACTGTACTGATGTATACACCTTCCACTCCTAACTTGTTCCAACAGTAAATTTAGCTTCCTATCTTTCGTTTGTTTGTTTTCTGCACCATTATGTGGAAGACTAATCTAATGTAAATGGGGAAGTAGAGGAAATGAATATCATGTAGAAACTTTCCATCTTTCGTTAATAATTTTTTTTATAAAATATCCATTCAAGAACATTATGCTTTAATTTGTGAACTATGCTTTTAAAAATTATATATTTGTGCACATATAACCGTCTCAGTCAAAGTTAAGGTAGCAACCATACATGTAAAATTCCGTTATGCTTTTAATGCTTTATGGTTGCTCTACTTATGATATAGAGCAAGTGATGAAACCGAAGTTCAACGGGAACTGAGCGTGACGTTCTTTAAGCTTATTCGAAAGATTTAGAAAACGGTAGTGGCTAACAGCTCATGGAACACACTAATATTTGTAATTGCTCAAAAATGAAACGAATTAATAACTTAATATTATTATGTTTAACATCTATTTGTGTTTTATGAAACCTCATTGCCTTAGTATACAACCAGTTGTTAGGTGTTTCCTAACTCATAGATACATGTAAATTACATTGCGATAGTTATATACTAACATAAGGGCACGGTGAAAACAAAAAAAACACTAAACCCATCTCAATAACATTAAATATTGTTTTATTGGCATCTAGCTTTTATAATTCATTCTTGTGCCTAATTGGACATTAAGTACTCTTTTAACCTAGCAACAGTGACGTCTTTCATATTTGGATTACCTTTTTTTTTGTAGATATTAGAGTTTGAACGCCAATTGAAGTATTATTTTTAAACTTAATTTCCGTTCCTGGTACCGAGATTGAGTTCATTGTTTGTCTTGATAAATATTTTTTTAATGTGCCTTTTTGTTTGACACGAGAGTGAAATGTCAATTCAATTTCTTCCCTATCTTCACTCACGCAAGTTTATATTTGTATCAATGTCCAATCCTAAACTAGTTATTGTCAATTGTGAATGTGATTACAAAAGCTATTGTGCTACGATATCCACTCAATTTGTAGTTTCGTTAAATACAAAGGGAGTGCTGCTGAATGTACAGATCAGTGCTTTATTTATTTATCTCCTCAATTGTATTCCTCAACTATTGGTAATGCATCCATCTCTGAGTGTCTCTATGATACAGTACTTTCTGATATGAAACAGTTGGTTCAAAATGGCTTGATCTCGTTACCGTAACATCTAGGAAATCAAAATTTACTGAAAAATGAATTTGAACGTAAGAAAAATCATTACAGTATTTATAAACGGAATGTGACAATCGATTGGTTTTGTTCAATGCAATATTTTCGAATAGCGTTTAGTCATATTGTCCAAAACGTTTTAAGCCAATCCCAGTCTCCATTCATTAATAAGCTTTGTTCATGCTGTAGATTTCATTCACAGAATTCCTATCGGAATTAAATAATTACAAAATAGATTTTGATTTCCATCTTGGCGACTTATCTTTATCTACTTGTATGGAATCATTTTTACGCATTTCGTCTTTCAGGAGGGGAAATTTTACATTACTTTGTTGAGGCAATGTGTGCATAAACGGGTTAACAGTTTTTTAAGTTAATCAGAGTAAATGAGGTGTTTGCCTAGGCCATACAGTGGTAGAAAAAAGCCGTGTTTGTGCACAAATCTTCAAATGGTTCAAATTGCTTATATTTCATGTGAAATCATATGTTTTTTGGACTACCAAATTCAATAAAACAAGTATTAATTCGAAACCATTAAGCATTTTTTAAATTATGCCATTTTCAATTAAGTTTTAATGTTATTGCATGGCTTATTAATAGAAACCTGATTTTTTATCCATCATATTACACTCAAAATCGTAACCAGAGGGAGTTTGACTTTTTTTCATATTATTTTAAATGGATAGGTAGGATTCAAATCAGAAAAGTTTAGGCAGAAAATAGGATTCCAAAAATTTGTTTAAATTTGGAAACAAAACAAAATTTATTTTTTAGAAAATAAATTGAATTAATCGTTTACGTTTGTAGATAGTATGGTAACCTCACTAATATTAGAAATACTAATCTAATTATTTAAGTTGGTTGCTAAAAGGAATTCCATGTAAGCGTCATTGAAATAATAGAAAAAAAATGAAGTAGAATTGAAGTACCGGTAAATACATGTTGAAGGCGCTCTGAGAAAAAGAGCATTTTTTTTATCATAGCGATTAGTTTGTTTTGACAGTCTGAAAGGCTAGGGGCAAAACAGAAGAAAGAAGGGCATTAGTTTGCATGCATGTTTTGTATTTACGGACTATGTCTGATAGAGGCAGGGACTATTTAGGGGTGGGTCCAGGGAGTCCGATCCCCCTCCCGAACTTGATAGTTTTTGGGAGAATTTGTATAATTTTAGGCGTATTACATATTTGATGTACTGTACATTTCCTGCCCACACACACCTTGGATCCCCCAGAAGCCCGTGCAACCCTACGAAAAGCAAATTCTGGGTATATGCTTGGATAGAAGTTATTGTCCCTTGAAATCTTCTGAAGTGAACCCTGTATATATACGGCCAAATCCGGCGATGCAACTCACAGATTAGTTGCTCAAATATGTACACTTTTAGACAAATCCATTTGTCAAGTAACGGTCGGTAAAGATTTCTGTACCGCTCCTATGAAAATAAAGAAGCTGCAGTGTTCCACTATTTATTAAATAATGACCGCGCAAAAGAAATAAAAAATACTCGCATTAAATAATCTACTTTTGAAAATCTACATATATATATACACTAAAGTTCTAAGGTATTACTTGGTTGTTTCTATTTAAGTATGCACTTTAAAAAAATGATATAAAATTAAGGAAAACGCCTATCTTTAAAGCAAAATATTATGCTGATAAGAATATCTCTTGATATAGTGTACTACGATTGAACTATTTTTACAGCAAAGCTTGGAATTGTAGATTGAAGATATTTGACCAAAGCTTTGGTTGACAAGTTATGACGTCATGCTGTTGACATTGTTTTATAGTTAGAATTGTTGTGACGACATCTTAGTGCAAATTGTGTTTTGATATGGTTGAACTATAATATCTAACTGAACAGAATGAAATGCATATACTTGGGATCGCGAGACATTTGAGTATGTAATGAAGATAAAACTATTCTGGTCATCAAGAATTGATGTATCGATGAGGAATGAGTATTCTACATGATAAATACTAAAGGCAATTGTGTGTTAGCTAAGGCTATGACAGATCTTTCCTTATGGTGGATATGTGATACAAATAAAAGATGTTTCCATATGAGTCTAGACATATGCTTTGGTATATCAAGTAACCGTAGTTATAAATTGTCCATCGTAGCTCGGCTTTACTATAAAATACGCCCATAGAAAATACATACACTAATAATATTATTACTGTCCACGTAGGTGTTTCTCGAAGAACGCGTGATTGGATTTTTGATAAGTTAGAATGGCTCACTTAAGTAATACTTTTTATAGTTCCGATGATTTAAGGGAGACTATTGAAAATTACATTGAAAGGTACAATGTATTTAGTGATCTACATGATCTAAAGCCGGAGAAAAAAAAACAGTAGATTTTGTTAACTTCTACAACTAATACAACTACAGAGACGTATGTTTTTCATCTGTTGATTCAACAAGCTGGGCAGCCAATGTCTTCTTACAGTAAGCAATTAAGATATCAAGCAACAAAATGTAAATTTGGATATTTCGAAAAGAAAACACCAGTTAGTGCTTGGAGAGACAGACATGTCTTTACGTAATCGTCTTCTTCAGGAGGAAGAGTTAAGTTTTGATAAGGCTACCAGTTTAGCACTCCAGTTCGAATCAGTAGAATCACAGAGTTGGGTACTCAGTAATGTTTTTAGATCATCAAACGTATATGCTTTGAATAATGAACCTAACCGAGACTCTAACATGCCTAGAAAATACAGTACTCAAGGTCGATGTAATCAGTCAAAAATTATCCAATGTCATTCTTGTGGATATAAGCATGAAATGAATAACTGTCCTGCGTTTCGAAAAGTTTGTAATTTCTGTCACAAGAAAAATAATTTTCAATAGCAATGCTTTGTGAAAAACGAAAAATCAAAGTCAGAATAAAGTAGATATGGAACAGGAAACTAATGCACAAGCCATGTCTGATGTTCTTGATGAGGGTACAGATATAAAGGTTTCCATAGATGATCTTTGGGTTGGTCATAAAGATAAAGATAAAATGAATTGTATGGGCGGTAACAGCACTATGGATTTGGGTTGGTCCTATTACAGAAGAATTTATGAGCACATTTATTGATAAGTTAATAATTTCTCTAGAGATTCAAAGCAGTAACACTGATGTAGCTTTGGACTCGAGTGTTTCTTACAACCTAATGGACATATACACAACCCGTTCACTGGGTATGCAAATAGTGAGGTTATTAGAGAACACACATTTAAGGTCAATTTCTGGTGGTAAGATACCTATAATTGCAAAAGCTTGTGTGCCTTGTGTTTATAGAAAAATCATGAAACATGTATCCTTTTTAACTTGTAAATACGCTTTGCCATTCGCTATTCTGGGACGAAATGGTTTTAATTTATTTTTCTCGGGTTGAGAAAATTCATTTTGGAGACTACATACCTAGAAAAGGTACCAGTTAGCCATCAAGAATCAGAAGAGATACTTAATACTTTAAAAAATCCTGGTGTGAATACATCTTTGATAATCAAATTAGAACAACAAGTATACAAGTTGGTAGTCAAAGCGTTGGCAGTCACGACTACGAAAATCGAACAATTTCAAAGTTTCTCTCAGCAACAAGGGGATACTTTAAAAGATTGCATGAATAACATACACAGTTCACAAGCTAATGTAAGTCTATTTACAAAAGATATTCAACACAAAATATCTTCAACACAAGAGCGATTATTGGAATCAGGAGTACCGAAGCTAACAGAAGAATTAGTATCTAAGAATGATACAGAAACCTTTTCACAAGAAGTCCAGGTGAAAAGGAGATCGTATTCGGTAGAAAGGAATAAAGAAAGTGACATTTTAGGATCCTGTGGTTGGTTGGCACAGGAACCGGAACGGGAACCAATGAGGAAGGAACCTATTGAATTGAAGAGTAAAGAAGTTTTCCATGTGTGTTTGGGAGTAAATTGTACTAAAGAAGAGATTGAAGAAAGTTTGAACAAATATTATAGTGAAAGACTTCCGAAGTTAAGAAGAAATAGACATTGTTTATTGAATGGCTATTGTAAACCTTGCAAAAAGGATGTTTGTACACTGTGTATGTACATTGATAACGCTCTGTAAGTAGAGTGCATTTCAAGTTAAAGTAAGTGATTTGTGACGGTGAGTTTTCTGATTATTTGAACTGTGCACGTTTATTGAACTTTGTGATAAAATGATATTTTATGTTGAAATTAATGAGTCTTCTAGCAAGCAAATTTGTAAGTTCTAATAAAGTTAACTTCTATGGAACAAATATAGTTGAATGGTTTCAGTTTTGGGCTAAGTTGGCATTATGGAACAATCATACTTTGATTCGTACATTAGTGCAAAACAGATGTTTGTGATTGATAGATGATATAGGCTCATTCTGTTGAAGGCGAAGTGAGTTGATATAGCGTAAGATTGAACTATTTTTACAGCAAAGCTTGTAATTGTAGAGTCAAGATATGTGACCAAAGTTTTGGTTGACAAGTTATGACGACATGCTGTTGACATTGTTTTATAGTTAGAATTGTTGTGACATCATCTTAGTTTTTATATTGTGCAAATTGTGTTTTGATATGGTAGAACTATAATAACCAACTGAATAAAATGAAATGCATATACTTGGGATCGCGAGACATTTGAGTATGTAATGATGATAAAACTATTCTGGTCATCTAGAATTGATATATCGATGAGAAATGAGTAATGCATGATAAATACTAAAGGCAATTGTGTGTTAGCTAAGGCTATGACAGATCTTTCCGTATGGTGGATATGTGATACAAATAAAAGATGTTTCCATATGAGTCTATACATATGCTTTGGTATATCAAGTAATCGTAGATATAGATTGTCCATCGTAGCTCGGCTTTACTATAAAATATGCCCATAGAAAATACATACACAAATAATATTATTATCTATTCAGCCCTAGTAAACGGAGAAACCAAATATAAGGCACTAATCTATAGATATTGGAGTTTGAAAAACCACAATTGTAAACTTGGGTTGATAACTTTAATTTTCGAGTTTTTTGTACTTTCCTCCACTGTAGACCATGTCATTAAAACAGCGACTCGTGAAAGCAAAGGATGCCAAGTAACTTAGAGTTGCCCCAAAGATATGTACATATCGTCACCTTGGAACCAGAAGGTACTATGTCCACTTACTGGTAAAATGGAGTTATAACTGCAGTCAGAGACCTTGTACTGAAGGTCATCAACCCCGAAAATATCATCTCACAACAAAACGACCTCCAAGGCCCTAGAAAATGTTAAAAATAAAATGAATTGATACAGACTTTAAATTGAACTTCGAACTTTATAGCTATTTCTTCTCAAAAGTAGCAAAAGTGGATATAGTAGCTTTTGCTTCCAAAGAGACTATGTAGTTCAGAAACCATATTACAAATGGCTGCAGCAAACTTTTTTCATTACCACAGGTTAGTCCTTTTTGCGTTGATAATCTAAATTCTTCATCATAGTCATTTCGACAAGTAATTTTGGTGGTGTTCAATATTTCTTAATATGAATATTAAGCTTTTAATACACGAAACTGCCGTGCCGACCAGGCAGCCGTATGGTCTAAGACTCGAAGGTCGCGGGTTCTAATGCCGCCAGGAACATGGATGTTTATGGATTTTAACTAGCAATGCCTTCACAATATAATCGTGAAGGGCCTAAAAAAACTTTACTAAAATGGTCCATACAAAATAAAGTTTAAAATGAAATTCCTGCTTGCAAAAGTATATTGAACATACATAAAGTTCCTAACACAAGCTGTAATTAAACATGAAAACGAATTAAAACTATTAAATGCTGTACTTCTGAAAGACTTAAGACGGGTAAAAATATCCCACATAAATCAATTGAAGTAAAATGTCAAAATGTAGTCTCCACACTCTGAAACTAGTTTAAGTTGACTATAAACTTTGTTGTCTAAAATCAAAGCCCAATTTTATTCAACAGTCAAGCTCTTGTAACTAAAACAAAGTGATCAAAATTGTTGTTTTTTGTTTAGGGCCATTCTCAAAATAACTGTTCAATTGATGGTTCAGTAATTTGAAAATTAAAGTTTCCCTGAAATTTACAAGAAAATCTTTTTTGGAAGTATAACACATGTTTATCTTTTATTTCTCATCTATATATTTTGTTTCATTTTTGCATCAGAAAGGTCCGGATGTGATCTGTCAGGAAACATAGGTTTCCTCTAAGCTTCCATGAAAGTAACTGACTTTCTTTCTTTCTCTATTAATAATAGTACTACTACATCTTGCTATGATCATTATGAATGACAAAAAATATTAAGCACACTCATTTTAAAAATCCAGTTACAAAATGCTACCACTCTGAGACAGTTTTCCCGGAATTTTAAAAATTTAATTGAAATGTTATCCAGAACATTTAATTGTAAGTGAAAGATGTTGTTGACATTCCTTATATGCCTCTTATTTAATGGTGAAATAATTACATTTTTTCTTGGAATTACTTATGATCTTTTAAAAAATACTAATATCTGGAAGCATGTAAAAATCAACAACTCTAAAAAAAACTAATACCGATTTGTGTGTAAGACATTTTATTCTATTAACAATAAACAATCTATCTTTCATCTACATAAATATAAAATCCCTCATTTTTGTCTGTATGTCTGTCTGTCAATCCGCGAGTTTTGACGGCATTTCCCGTTGGTCTAGAATGCTGAAATTTGGCATGTAGATTCGTAGCCACGTCACAAATTTCGTGAAAAATCTGTAATTTGCAAATATCCTCTTCTGTACCCACAAAACACCCCAATAGATATTCAATTCATTGTTAATAACAATAAATACATTGTTGCCATTTTTGATTTCGAACATTAATATGCATTAAATATATATTTTAGAATTTTTAATTTCAATTTGGATTGTTGCAAACCAGAAATATTTATATTTAATGTTTAAAAGCTTAATAAATGTACCGTAGTAGAAGTCATAGTAGTTGTAAGAGGAGTAATGTTAGTAATAATAACAATAATATTTGTAAGAGCAGTAATATTAGTTGTTGCTGTAGTTTTTATCGTAGTAATAGTAGTTGTAACAGTAATAATAATAGCAGTTGTGGTATTAGCAGTAATAGTAGTTGTAGTAGTAGAAGCAGTAGTCAAATGTAATGGTAGTGGTGGTAGTAGTAGTAGTAGTAGTGGTGGTGGTGGTGTTAGTAGTAATAGTAGTTAAAATTGTTGTAGATACTTGTTATAAGAACCTGTGGTAAACTTTATTTTGTATGGGCAATCTGAGTAACTTTGACTTCAACCTATCATGATTATATAAAGGCAGCAATACCTATTCTGATCCACAAACATGCATGCCTTAGCCGAGATTCGAACCCGCGAGTTTAGAGACTCTGGTCTAACGCATCTGAAGTAGTTGTTGTAATAGTAGTAGTATTAAAACTGTTTGTGTTACTAGCTAATACGAATTATTTTCTAAAATTGAAAGTCTGTGTGTTTGTTTACATCTTTCACACTTCCATATCCTGACGGATTCAAACTAAATTTAGCACACATATTCCTTAGGACCTAGAAGGATTATTATCTACAGCATTGAAACAGGGTGGGGTGGGGTGCAACTTGAAAACTAAATGAGCTAGAAACATGATATTTAGCATGAAAGAAAATTGTTAGTTTCAAAATATTAGTAACGGCTATCTTAGCTTTTCCATTAGACTCCCCCAAAGGTGAAAATCTGATAGGATATGAGAACTCGAAAACTGTTAAACTTACAAACTTTTTTTCTGGTGTGTATTTTTAGGATAAAGAACAATTAATAACAGTAATAAAAGTCGTCCCCAGAGGAAGTGAAATTTTTGGTCAAAATAGTGCAGCTGTTAGCGTTGCAAACATATTTTATCTACCCCGCACCAATGGTAGGGCATTCACCTAGTATCATCATATCAACAATTCAAGCAGCAAATTTAGTCTGAATTTAAATGAAAAACAATATCCTAAACATCTTATACAGCGTTTGGACAGTTATTTTGAGAATAATTAAAGGGTTGAGCGCAACAGTAGTCCAATACAGTTTCCGGAGTAAACCAAGCCAACATGATAGAAAGCTCCAATGGCTGAGTGCAACAATTCGTCGGCTGAGAATTATAAGGTTCTAAATACATAATATTTTAATGTTAGATGAAACCTTATAATTCTCAGCTGACGAATTGTCCAATTGACTTTCCAGGAAAATTGACAAAACGAAACCAAAAGATGTTAGAAAATTCCAGCTGTCCAGAGTTAGTGTCAAACAAAAATAAATGAGCAATAAATAAAAAGAAAACCGTGGAAAATTGTTCTGAAAAACTGAAGCTTTCTAACATTTTTTTGTTTTGTCAGTTTCTCTTGGAAATGAATTGAACCACTGTTGCACTCAAGCTTTAAGTATTTCAATGAAATTTGCTCATGGTTTCTGAAGTAGTTCGGGGAAACATACAGAACACTCACGAGCACAATTATGACAGATTAAAAACTAATTTATGGGAAACATAATAAAAATAGTATGTAAGTAATTAACTATAAATTGTTCCGGAAAATGTTTCCAAATGAAGTTACACATTCTCTTCATTAAGCTCCACAAGACGAAGTCGTTTCACAGTAATTACTTGAAGATACCCAATACTAACGTAAGAGAATTTGTTTAGTTTATGCAGCCGAAACTACTTGAGTGTCGAAGTGGTTGCATATGTACAAGTGACTATTAAAGTTAATGGTTCTTCAGAAAACCCTCCTTGCAATCTTACAAAATCATTCATTACCTTTTCAATTGAAAATAAGGAACTTAAAGCCCTTGTTTATGGATTTTTCTGCTCAAGCTGTGTACGCTCTGTAAAATAATCAATATATACGAGCTTTGCGACACAAACAAACCTCCCAACAAAAGAGAGACTTCATTGACTAGTGCTGCCAATTTATCCAAGTTTACTAACTTTAGCGAATGCTAATAATTACTTAACTGCTAAATATGAGTATTTTAATTATTGAAACATATTTGTAGTCAGTTTCTTCACTTCATTTTGGTATAAATGTGCCAATCTCCTCTATTAATAGTAAATGAATTTAGTCATTTTTAGGTTCTGATTTGGCCATTTTTAAATGTCTATTGTTGGCAACACTGAATACCACATCAACATCAAACAAACTCAAGTACAAATCAATACCCATTAACTACGATTTACCACTGAATCTCATATGAAATTCTTTTAATTTCAAGTATTGAAATGTTGTTTTACTTTCTTTAACAAAACAGAATAACTTCAAACATATGAAGAAATGAAACAATAACAGAATATTAGAAAATATCTATAAAAAGTTTCAATACAATGAATTCGTTATATTAAAAATAATTTTAAAATACTACCATTCATTTTGTGCCGAATTTCAAGAGATTTTATATTTATTTTAAAGAGTTTCCTTTTAAAATATATTAATGGCTTATTTCAAATGATTTTTAAATGTGATTTTTTAAATTTACTTTTACTACTTGGATCTTTTTCTAAAGATTTCTAGTATTGTTCCTTTGCATGCTATTTGAAATTGCTCCTAGATCTCACCCCATTTCTTTATAGCTCCTTCTCCTCTTATACAGAATTTCCTGTCCAATTCATTGCCCAATCTCTCCATCAAAGACTGATTACTTGGATATGACCAGCAAGTATGATTTATTATGTTTTTATGTTTCACGGAACTCTGAAATTTTTGTGAACAAATTCTTTGGATCACTAAAGTTTGCTTTATTAACCCTTGGCAATAAATATGCACTATTGACGGTACTTTATGGTCTGCCATTTGGATTGTGAGAATATTCTTGTAAAGTAAAACTCATCCAAAATGTTCTCGTCTTTCTCTTCCTATTACACACAAAAATAATATGGTTGGAGTAACCATAGAATCCTATTTGTCATAGTTGAATTTGGACAGAAATACAGAAAAGATGCTCTTTTCTTCACTAGGTTGCAAATACAAGTCTTTTTAATCGTGTATTGTCATTATGACAATACATACGGTTAGGTGTATTGTCAGAATTACAATATTCTGAACAATAGTTTATGGTAATATTCTTGTTTTATAAGGTAAGCAAGAAAGTTCTGTCGCTTTTTCACCCACCACCTTCGACCATCGATATGTCACCTAAGATGTACCTGGAAGATCAAATATAGTCCCCATCAGCATCGACGACCTGCCAACGTTCTGGAAGGCCATGGATTCCATCGCGGTAGAACTTGGTGGGCCGTGAAGCGAAGAAGATATCAAGTGCATTTTTCACCTCTACTAGGGATTTGAACTGGCGTCCTCTAAGGTGATTGTCCAAGGAATGGAACAGGTTAAAATCGGACGGTGCAATGTCCGGGGAGTATAGCGGATGTAATATTGTTTCCCATCCAAGGCGTAGAATGGTGTCCCAGGTCATCCTAGTCACGTGGGCCTTAGCGTTGTTCTGTAACAGGAGGACCCCTTTGCGATTCAGAAGTTCCTCCAGAGTTTTGAGTTTCTCTTGAACACTGCTGAACTGCTGACAGTACACAGTTGCATTGATGCTCTGACCAGCTGGTAGCAGTTCCCGATGCACGATGCCGCGAGCAGTCCACCAAACACACATGAGGACTTTCTTCTGGTGCACTGCTGGTTTCGGCTGTTTTGGAACCGGTTCATGGGATATTAACTAATAATGACTGCGCCGAGGAGCTTCGTACAGGACCCACTTCTCATCACATGTCAACACTCTGTCCAGAAATGGCTCCTTCCTCAGACGAGACAGCAAAGAAACACAGGAGTCTGCTCGCGTTGCCTTCTGGCCCGGAGTCGAATCATGTGGGCCCCATCGACCCAACTTGTAGTACTTCCCAAGTTGATGGAGATGCTGCCGAATGGTACAATTCAATTCACACTGAATTGTAGCTGCAGTTCCTCACATGTCTGGCCACTGTTCGCCTCAATTGCTGCCTGAAGATCTTCATTTGGTACCTGTTTTGGTCTTCCTGCACGTGGTGCGCCTTCGAGTATTTCGTCACCGTCCTTAAACTTGGTAAACCACCGCTGCACTGTCCGCGTAGTCACGACACCCTCACCAAAGGTCTAGCATATCTTCCGCCCCGCTGCAGCAGCATTTGACCCCAGTTTGAACTCGTAGAGCATACACGCCCTTATGACGCTCTGTGGAGGTCCCATGTTCACTCTGTCCTTCCACAAGTTCACGGTGTAACTGAACTGCCACAACCAGGTAGTATGTTGGCTATACCCACACCAACAACTGACCTTCGCCTGATCTCCATTCGCATTCAACTTACTGTGTGAGGGCCAATTGAACACAGACCTCCACCAAAAGCAAAAAAACGTTCTTGGTCCCCTTTATAAGTTATATTAGTAAGATGTTTTGTTAGAATTATAGCTAATTATACCACAATGCATAGCTGAATTATCGAGGGGTGAATCATGTCTGATCATACTACATACAGTTACAACAACTATTTACATACTGTTAGAAATTGACCTATAACGACAATGTCGTATTGCTTAAGGTACGATATTTTATTGCTGTTGTGACCATATGTATTGCTAAATGACTTCCGTACATGGTGTAATCTATTTCAACATAACATTGCAAGAAAAAAAACTTGCTTGACGATGGGTAAAAGAGATATGCTGTGCCGACGGCGACAAACGCCTGGTGCCCGACTGACGTCCGATTGTGACTGTCGGGAAATGGTCGGGGTTTGGGCGGGAAATGGTTCGGGCCGACGCCCGCCAAAATGAGCGTTTTTCTGGAAGGTTTTTGCTGCCTTTGGGCCATGTCGGCCGAACGATCGGGAATCGAGTGCGGCCCAATCCTCACCGGCGTTGGCCCAGCGGAGGGTCGATCCTGTTTTCTTCATTGGGATCCTTTCTTGAGGTTTGACATGATAATGTTAGATACAATGAATATAGTGAAAACAGAACCGATTATAATGATGAGCAGCCTATGTGCAATGACTGCAAAAATAGCTTAAATTAACTCGCACCCTCCGACACTGATCATCAATGCCGTCGATCCTATCGTGGTCGTACACTTACGCTCACTTGTACGTTTGCTATACAAGATCATCAGTAGGAAGTTAGCACCCCACAGCTAGGCTAAGTTTGAGTTCTCGCTTGACGAAATTTGGTTTCACTATTAATTTCTGATATACAACTATTAATTTTAGTAGTGTCAACTATAGCACATTATGACTAAAACACCTTCCATTATATTCGAGGATAATAAATTCAGATTCCAGAATTATCACTATTCTTGTTGTCTGGCGTTTATAAATGGTAGCTATAGCAGCGCCATCTATTGAGCAACGTTTAAGTACGTCAGCAAAACATTACTAAACATTGCGAAACTACTTAAAATTACATAAAATTGTATAATACATTTATTCTTCGTAATCATAACAAGAATACTCATGTCATAATCTAACATGACGTCTTAATAAATTCTTCGTCATCCTTAGATGCATTTTTCTAATTTCTCTCGATTCGAACAAACAATATGGCTTCCAACCACACAGAGTCCCAGGAAATGTATTGTTATATTATCTATATTTCTTTCGTTTTCTGGGCATGCGCATCCAACAACATACACTATGATTCGAACAACTATAAATATATTGTCAAACTTGTAGATCTTGAACGAACATGGTCCAATCGACCATACATGTCATTTTCTCAGCAATATAAAATTTCACTATAATTTATTAGGATTCACAACTATACAACAATATCAGATATAGGCAACTTAGCACAAGGGTACTGTTACCGTAGCACAATTATGGTTACGATTACTATAAATTTTAACAATAGAGTTTAGCAATACAAATATAGTTGGATTTACCAGGGCTTTTTTACTGTGTATCTCAGCTTTGTACTTCTTGAGTTGGTCACTTCTAAAACTAATCGAGTTATTTGTTCCTTTCAGACATATACAAGATTTCCAGGCTAGTGAGCTACTAGGACTCTGCATGCAGACAATTACTATGGCATATTTTGCTATACTAATAGACCGAAGATTTATTAGCAACATAAAAGCTTGACCTAGTAGATTACAAGCCACAAATAACTGTTATTTTTGTCTTCAGGTAATCAGATGAAGTACTCTGTTATATTTCAATACTTCAGCATTCGAATGAATCTATTTGTGTACTTTATTTCATTTTTGGTTAATTCTATTTATTAGCATAAAATTTTGCGTCCTAGTGTATGCCCAAATCTTGGCTCATTTGATTATTTAGCTGACTCATGCAAAGTAGATTATTTGTCTCTAAACAGTATGTTTACAGTTTGTATGAAGGAATACAACAAAATGCATACAATAATTTATTATCAAGGCAAACTGTGACGTGGAATATATGGACCACAAATGAGAATATGATAACACACTTGGAGTTCAGACTTGCAATTGTTCTTTGCATCTTATTGCGCGTCTCAATGTCATTGATTTAAATTTAATTTGAAGGATCAAATGATCTTGGAGTTACTGGTCTCCCACCAGGCGCCTCCTCATGTGGCGGATAGGGGAATGGTGAACAGATATGGTGGGTACCGAAAATGTTCCGGGTGGACCAAAACCTGAACTGCTCCTTGCAGTTAGTAGAGGGATCTATAAAGGCTAGGGGAAGATAACCCCGAACAAAAATATGGTGATGGGAGGCAGTTTTATCATTCCCACCCTAAGGCTGAAGATGAATGGCATCGACTAGGTTCAGAGATGGACAGAGGACGATATCCTGAATATCTGACTTTACTGCGAGGTCGTAGAGCTGACAACTCTACACCACTAAAACATGTCAAGAAATAGTAACAGATGGTTCATGGATTCTCCTGGGGTAAAATATTCCGGATATAAACTAGTCCCTCATTCGGATTTCCGGACGGGGACTGTTTCAGGGGGTCCCAGAACAGAATTAAGAAATACCTTAGAATAGGAACTTGAAACTTAGGAACGTTATACAATACGGGCGCTCTTAAGCTGGCGGTACGCTGGATATATTAGCGATACAAGAAGTCCGGTGGGAGGGTCAAGATAGCATTCGACTGGGAAAGTTCACTTTCCACTATGGGGGAACACAGTCTCACGATTTCGGAACAGGATTCCTCATTTAGAACAATATCCTTCCGGCGGTTTAAAATATAGAGTTCGTAAACGAAAGACTATCCTACGTTACGATATGTACTCGATGGGGCAACACGGTTTTAATAAATGTCTATGCGCTGACAGAGGTGGCTAATGATAACGACAAAGATATATTTTAGGAGGAGTTAGAAAGATTGCTTGGCCGATTACCGAAGTATAATACGAGAATTGTGTTAAAATCACCTAAGGTAGGGAGGTAGGAAAATTATAGACCTAGTATAGGCAAATATACAGCCTTCACGAAAAGACCAACAGCAATAGAGAAAGACTTTTCGCGATGTCAAAAAAAAAAACCTACTAGTAAAGAGCACGTACTATAACACAAATATACACTCAAATAAACATGGATATTTCCGGATGGCAAAACTCTCAACGAGATCGATCGCGTATTAGTAGATAGAATAAGACACACCAACATAATGGGCGTTAGGTCTTCCAGTGAAGCGGAAGGTGACACCGGCCATCAGTTAGTGATTACAAATGTGAGATAAAAGCTAAACATCATGAACAGAGAAGGAAAAGAAGCAAAACAACTGACATTTGAAGTTAAACAATTTTACGCTAATCCAAGCGTAAAAGAAGACTATGGATTCGAAATATCAAACAGGTTCGAAATCTCAGCCGATTCGAGTAGCAATAAAGATGAAGTTAATTGTGAAACTGATATAAGTAAGATGTAGGAGGCAATTCGTGATACAGTGAAGGGTGCAGCGAACGAACGTGTAGGTGACAAGGAACAGCAGAAACACAGCCCTTGGTCTGATGAAGAATGCCTTAATCTTCATGGGGAACGGAAACAAGCAGGGCATCGATGGCTAAGTAGTAAAAGCGAAGCAAATATCAACCACTACAGTAACACCAAACGAAACGCCACACGCGGGTTCATAAACAAAAGCGAGAACATCTGACGCAGAAGATTCAGGAGATAGAGAAAAACGGCCAGACAAATAACATACGAGATCTATACAAAGGAGTAAACTCGTGAAGAAAAGGTTACCATCTAGATTAAGCATGAACGCGGAGACCTGCAGGAAGATTCTACTAAAATTATCGATGTGTGGAATAGTTATTTCGACAAACTTCTTAATGTACAGAACAGAGAAAAAACAGAGGAATCTATGCGGAAGAACCGTGAATATCCGAACCTAGCGAGATCGAGGTCGAACGTTCGATAAAGAAGCTGAAAAATTTAAAATCACCTGAAGTAAACAATATTCCAGTTGAATTAATTAAAGTCGGAGGAACGGCACTAATCAAGGAATTGCATAAATTGATAAGTGCTGTATGGAGAAAGGAAGAAGTTCCTAAGGAATGGAAAACCGCAATAATAGTTCCGGTTTATAAAAAGGGCGGTAAATCGGACTGTAATAATTACCGCGGAATTTCATTACTCCCAACACGTTACAAAGTACTGGGAAATAGCCTACTAACTCGCCTAAGCGTATACGTAGATGAAATAATTAGAGATCAGCAATGTGGATTTAGAAGAAATAGATCCACGTTGAATCATATTTTCCCCTTGAGACGAATCTTGGAGATAAAATGGGAATACAATGGGACTGTTCACTAGTTATTCATTGACTTTAAGAAAGCATATGACTCTATCAAAAGGGTAAAACTATACAATATCCTGGTACAGTTTGGAATTCCGAAAACAAAAAAAACTTTTTCAGCTAGTGAGGATGTGTTCTATCGATCCCATAAGCAGAGTACGGATAGATAATAATATGTCAGATATTTTCGAGATTCACAACGGATTGAAACAAGATGATGCCTTGTCACGAAAAATAAAATAGAACAAAAAGGGATTAACATTGTATGGCTTGAATGAACTGTTCGCATACGCAGATGGAGTAGATTTAATATGGGGCGATATAGATGCACTACAAAGTAACATCGATGTCTTAGTAGAAGCTTGGGATGAGATAGGTCTGCAGGTAAACATAGAGAAAACAAAATAGATAATAACAAGCCGAAACACTGAGAATGAAGGAAACAGATACATAACAATTAAGAATGAGAACATAGAGAAACTAAACGAATTTAAATACTTGGAAGCATATGTAACAAGCAAAAACGAGGCCACAGTAGAGATAAATAGTTGCTTAGCATCGGGCAATACATGTCTCTATTCATATCAGAAATTCCTAATCTCGCGACTAATATCAAGGAAGCTGAAATTGAAAATATACAGAACGGTTATTCTGCCAGTAATACTTTATGGCTGCGAAAGTTGGAGTACGACCCTAGCAGATGAACATAAATTATGAGTGTTTGATAATAAGGTCCTGAGAAAGATATACGGGCCGAAACTGGACGAGGTGACTGGGGATTCGAGGAGACTGCATAGCGAAAAACTTCACGAACTTTCCGACTGATCCGATATTGTAAGGATAATGAAATCGTGCCGACTAAGGTCGGCAGGCCATGTAGCTCGGATGGGAGAGAAACAAGGATTATATTCCATTGTAGTTGATAAGGCGGAGGGAAAGAGACCGTTAGGAAGACCGAGATTACTTTGGGATGATAATGTTATAAGGGATTTTCGAGAATTAGGTGTTTGTGATGAAAACTGGCTTGATCTTGTCCAGGATATCATTCTATGGAGAACGTTTGTTACTGCGGCCATGAACTTGCGAGTTTCATAAGCCATACAATATGTAATTAAGGATCAAATGATCTGTCATTATAACATTCTGCATAAAAAGACTTACTCAATTAGCTATTTTTTCCTATTGAACTTCAGTAACGAGGAAAGTGTATAATAAAAATATAAATATAAATGGAAGTAGATTAAAAATATCAGAATGGGTACAAATCAAGGTTAGCTTTATTGTACAAAATTAATACATATTGCAATGGTAATAATCTTTGGTTAGTTTATAAAGAAAGTTTAAGGTTCAATTCTCATCTAACATTGAAATGAACACTTTAGTGGCGTTGTTAATGTGATGTATTTAGAAGAGAACTTACATCCAGAAAGAAATTTGGGAGCTAAATCCTTCATTACAATAAAGGATAAAGTAGGAGGATAGTGTAGGAAGTATAGGCTTAATACTTATTCCGATTCTTTAATCTCCCCTTTCCTGTTTATGTGGGAAATTCAGCATACCCTTCCAAGTAATACTAGGATATAATTTAATTAGAATTATGTTAGTTACCAAATGTTAATTGACGTAGTGCTAATTGGTCATTTTAAAATCAATATCAGGATTCACTCTAAATAAATATGTTTTCCTATTTATGAGTATGAGTGCATCTAATCAACTACAATTCTTCTGTATAGAGACTTGGTAATAGTCAGTGCTCGAAGTGGATTATAAAAGTACGGTTGCAGAAGTGGGCTAGATGCGTACGCTTGAACTCAGTGGCGGAGATTGCCCATTCAAAGTAAAGACTCCTAATAATAGGGTAGGGGGAAAACCAAATCCAAAATCAAAAAGGTAAGTGCACGGCGTGCCTTCTCGTGCTCCACCACTTCGAGCACTGGTAATAGTCATGAGAAGTAAAATTTAACTGGAACACATTAAGGTCAAATTTAAAGGCGAATATTATTATGCATTAGTCTTCGAAAGTATCACACAATCATAATACTAATAATAGATAATCAGCATTTTATATATTTTTAATATCAGCATCAGATATCAGCATCAGCAAATTAATATTTTTAATTAAAGACAAAATTTCCATGGTAATGATTTTCTTAAATTCCTGAGATATGTCACGTGATTTCCCAATTGGATTTTCGTTCTCTACGCAGAAGAATATGAACATTATTTTAACGGTCAGAAATTAAGGGTTCTGAGGTAACATTTATAATGCCATAAAATAGTCAACTTTTCAGTCAACAGTCAGTTAAAAATCAACGTGATTTATGAACTCAATTAAACTTCTCAGATTCTAAAATAACTTGCCTCTTCTTTAATTATGGATTTTCTTTTCTTCCTCATATCACGTTCAATATTTCTTTTTTGTTTCTAGTAAATGATGTCTCAAGGTTCGTTTCAATTTAGAATGGACGGTGATTGGTTCTCAACTGAGTTCTTGAAAATATAAAATAAACCAGTGGCGAAGCGTGAGATAGACAAATGGGTAGACATTGTGGAACAAGAAAACGTCAAAAGTAAACCAAATATTCCCGTGTTGCTACTATATTGCGCAGCAGTCCTTTTTTGTCAGTAATGCAACCATCTAATAACTCGATTTCTTAATGTTATGCATCTTCAAAAGGGCACATAGCACTTAAACGCACAATAAATACCTTTAAGACACAATTTCACATCTACACAACACAACAGTACTTGCCGCTGCATACCCGTAACAGGATATGCACGCACCATGAAAAAATGAATGTGTACACTGCTGCAGAATTCAGATGGTATTGTAAATAGTAGATAACCAAATAACAGCGAATGCAAACGAAAAAGCTAAAATCCTATGCTACCAACGAAAAAATGTTTACGGTTTTGTTGTTTCGGCATGAGCATAATGTGGCTGAAATTCTATATCAACAAACCGGCCACAGTAGACGTGCAGTCTTAGGTGTTAAGCGTCCAATATTCGGAGCACAAATCCTGGCTGGGGCATGGATATTTTTGGATTTTGGACATTTAAGGCCAATTCAATCGAGACGTACTGAGGTCCTTAGTTGAAGAATGTCAGGAAATACAAGGAATATCGCAAAACAGATTTGCGAAAATCAAATTTTAATTCCTTAATCGCTTAATGTTTAAAAGGCTCACCAAATATGTAATATTGTCTCCTGTTGTTATTTATGAGCTCTAACCCTTCGTTCTTTGACCGTTTTGTAGTCCCAGTTTCCCCCAATAAAATAAATTATTCAGTAGAAAATCGTTAGAAAGCGACATTCCCTGTTTTCTCCCGACACCATTCATTTATTAAAAGGACCCAAAAATACAAACTTCACAAAACCTTTTCTACATTATCAATGGAAATGTTAGAATATTTAGTACTTGAATGAATGACAAAATACGTTGGATTTGGTTACAAAATTTATAATTTGGCTATTGCCGAACTCATTTAAGAATGACTTAACGAGAATTTTCTCTTTCTATCCAGAAACTGCAACTGGGGAAAATTAGGAAATAAAATTTATTAAGAATTCAAAATTTTTATTGTCACTGTGTATTGTCACAGACAGCAATTTTGAGGTAAATGCGTACAACGCCAAAAGTTACTCAATAACAAAATGAAGTGCATTCAACAACTAGAGCTATTCTGGCGGAAAAGTCCCTCTCGTGGCTCGTACATATCCATCACGGACTATTCATTATCGATGCGTAGAGGATATCTATCACACATGCGCACTGAAGAGCGTTCGAATGTAGACTTGTCTTCGCAGAGTGCTGTACTTCTTCGCTGTGTAGTAGAACACACACACACACACACACTCTCTCTGTGTGTGTGTGAGAGAGAGAGTGTGTGTGCGTGTCACTACACGACCCAGCTAGAAAGAAGTAGCCAAGAGAGACACTTGGAACACTGTCTAGAGTTGCAAGCTTCTCTTACTTGGCGTGTATGTCGTTGCTGGCAGCTACCTCCGATCGTAATCCAGCCAGAGCCCCTAGTACAGCGCGAACAACATAATTCGCAATTTTTGAGCCAGCAGAAGCGTTTGCAATGTTTTAGATTATTATGGTTTTATAATGTTATTTGCTTTATTGTCAGACATGTAACAGAATATATTGAAAGATGAAAGTAGCTGAGATGTCAGTGATAAAGGGCTAAATCAAATCAAAGCTTATTACCAGTATAAACAAAATAATAATGCATTTTTTCAAAAGTGGATAGACGCTGTCTACTTTGTCTATCCCCATGCTTCGCTACTGGAATAGATCCTCGAAAAGAAACTTAATGGTTATGTATTGACAGGCCCTGCTAGCCATACTTTCACGTCAACAGCAAAACACACTGCTGTAGAAAAGATGGTAGTGGATCTTGTGAACTAACATTGCACTCATGCTTGTAGAAATCTCCAAAAGATTAACTCGCCCTGAGCCAAAATTACCTAAAGGCCTTAAAATTTAAATTAAAAACTTCGGATGGATTAACGTTTCAGAATCGCTTAGGCACCCAATGGTTGCAAATATTGAGGAGTACTCCATCCACCGCGTGGCCACTTGAAATCACTGCGGAAATGCATTATTCTGTTAGAAGCACTGGGGTAGATTACTGCCATCAGAACTGACTATGGACTTTAACGGGTGTAGATATAAAAACTATCTGCATGTGTCTTTCGCCGGTAAAGGAATTCCAATATGTAACAATGGTCCTAGCGAATGTATTGTGAAGACATCCTACACTGTAAAAATAGGAGACACAACGTTAATTCAAAAAATGGAGGCACACTGGCCAGATGCTCACGCCACTTAGTTACGAAGGCAGTTGGTGCTCATGGCTTTCCGAGTGATATTTATAGCTAGGATTTTACTGCGAAGGAGGTTAATATTTTTCATTTTACTACGAGCAACGTCTCCTGAAATAAAGGAGATATACGTTTGCTACAGTGTAAAAATGTATACCCAACTTAATTCCTCTTTCCCAATGCAATCTTTCTCGTCTTCGGTCCACTAGTGAACTGTTTACTGTTCACAGTGTAAAAGCTATATAAACACTCAAAATGGCAGGGCGTTCAGTGACAAACAAGTTACGTTACTCATGTTATTGTATTATAGAATATCCCATTTCGATCAGAAATTGACCAAATTTTAAACGTAAGATAAGGCGAACGTTCACTGACAAAACACTTTGGCTAGTTTTAACCCGTTTTCAGGCAACGTTAAGCTATTACAAAGAAAATGTTAAACTTTAAAATGGAGTTAAGGTTACCAATCTTTCCACTAAAGGGCTTACACTATATCCACATTCAAGAGTAAATACAACAAAACGTTTAATGTTCGACTTTTAGTTCTCCATAAAGCGGAGTAACTTTCATCCATTTCGTGTTTCCACTTTTTACAGTGTACAGCAGGAACTTCATCCAACTGAGAATGTTTTCCCAAAGCATTCGCTGGGACCATTGATGTATCTGTAGATTTCTCTTGCCAGTTTAAGCATGTGCAGGTACTCTCTGACTATTGATGCCCATTCGATACCCATAGTTCGACCTAATGATGATAATCCATCTTAGTAATTCCAACAGAACAACACATCTATACTCTTATCCCTGTTTTCCACGCGAAGTTAGTAATAGTTTGTAATTAAAATCTATGTAAAAGCTCCGAAATCAGTATCTCTAAAATAAATGTTTAATGTAATGAACAAAAGCAGAAGATTAATTACATTTAAGGAATGAATTCGTTAATAAAAGAGAAAACACAGGATCCAAGTAAAGGAAGGAACAAAGGACCAGAATCATATAATTGTTGTAATCATCGGTAAGAAGTGGTTAGACATTGCTTATCAAAACATCAGAAACGATAAACTATTTATAGAACAAGATGGGCGATTGACGAATATCGATATGTCGAGACGAGGATGGAGGAGTGAAGAAATAAAGCGGGAGTGTAGTAGACCTATGACCTTAGATTTGAGTAACCATGTACTGATTTGTTTTAATGTACTGGAAGATCCATATTTCGTCATATGTGGTGACCTTTTCCAGAAATTGTGATTGGTCTCGGACTTGTCACACATACTTAATCCCGATCGTTCTTTAGTTGTTGAGTGAGATTTTGTGAAACCATTTCTCATATTTAATTTATCGTGCAAAATTTGTGTCACTATCTCTTGTCAATGTTTACAATATCTGCAATCATTATGATACTCAGAAGACTGTATTGACTAATACTTGTACTGATTTTTCTTAACGTTTTGATACGTTTTTGATATTACTGAATGACATGGATGATTTTCGTCTTTTATCTCTTCTCTACCTTTATTAAACCGTTTGTGTAGACAAAAACTCGAGTACGTTACATAGAATTCTTTAACAACGGAAAGCACTCTGTTTGGGAACTTAAACATTTCACAAGGAATATGAAATTGATCACTAAGCAAGTTGGGAGCATAGTATTCACTTCAAATAGAGATCAAGAGCAAATTAACCCTAATAATTAGACGTGCCTATTATTGATGGATTCCTGAACTTTCAAGGTTAGCAACTTTCACTTCCGAACTTCAACCCTGCTTCTTCCATAGACGAAGAGAAACAGCTGTGTTTCTAAATAATAACACCTCGTAGATCTGTGTTGTAGAAATCTAACTTTAATTCGGTACTCATAGCATTCACTGAAAGCAAATACGGCTTTTATTTCATCATCAGTTACAAATCGTAACTCGAACATTTCTCACATTTTATTGCATAAGCTATGTAATTGACCTTGTACAATTTCTTTAACTGAAGAAACTACTGCTGTACTTGAACAAAATATTTGCTTCACATTACCTCCTAAGGAGAGGTAAAACTGTTGAACGTTTCCGTTAGCATAATTTACATACTTCCCTCAAATGGTTCACAAAAGATGCCTAAAAATTGTTATTCTAAAGAATAAAATGCTTTTAAATTGTTAACTGGATAATCAACCTCTTTTGAATTTAAAATTGTAAGTCTACCTTAAGTTTTCTTATAACCTCTTGGTTGTTTTTCTACTCTGAGCGCAAACTATACGAAGGCAGAAATGTCCCTCATTTAAAGCCTGTGAGGATTTCATTCTTTTTTGTGAGCGCTATTCCTTCTCTTCTTCGTAAACCAGAAATGATGATTTTCTTGAAGCTGTAGAGCTGGCGGCGTAATTTCCTTATCTTCTGGTGTCGAAAGACGTGTGACGTCCTTCTTTGGAAACTCATTTTTAAAGTCAACTAACCCGAATAAAATGGTTTCTCACTTGGAGCCAGTCATCAACTGAGAGCGCTTTATTCGTTTATTTGCTCCCGAAGAGCAGGCAAAAAGCAAGACTGAAGTCTCTCTTAAGAATAGGAAGTGTCATCTATCAATCTTTGAGAAGAAAAAAAAGATAAGAACGTGGCTTCTATCGTCCGTACTTAGCTTCCATTATTAAAACTGTCTCTGGTGAGACATTACTTGTTCACTTTGTACCTTTTTCTTCCTCCTTAGACTTTCAAAGTAAATGAAGATGAAAAATGGAGTATGTATGGTATATAAACGATGACTGATAACAGAACTTATGCTTTGCTACAAATGATTTTTGATACAATCTTAGCCTTAAACTAGAAAATTCTTAATGCAGTATTTTGAAGTTCTCAAACGTCTTCTAATTTGAAGCAAGAATTGCATCGGAAGCAATTTCAGCCACAATCACGATTGTTTCTTTAAAGGCGCAATTTACTGAGGGTTAGGAGCATATGAGTGAAGATTTTTACTAGCTCTTGTTAAAGTTATTATTAAAGTTGAAGTTGCTATTAACATCAGTGAATGATGTCTGGTGCTTAAATCACTTAAATGTTTTCCTACAATCATATTACGCTCCGATTATTGACTTCCATAGATAAGCAGTGATACTGTTTTGACAACGATTTACTGTCAGAAAAGAGACCTATATTCATATACATTTCCTTGCTTTGGAGACATACAGAAAGTAAAAATCTTGGCTTATCACGACGTTGCTGACAGCTGTTGGTGTTATTACTTAAACGAAAAATTATATGGTTTCTCTCCATTTTTCTCCGACCAGCAATTATTTTAAAAATTTTAGTTGAATACTGCCTCATATGATATGAATAATGCAGGGTGTTAGTGTAGAAAGTAGTGCAAGACAAGGGAAGTACACGATGCAAGTGGACAGCTACTGCACGTTGCCTACTACATACGATACTTTTGATTTTCAAACTTGGCAGTCTTTAGCATGACATTTTATTTTATTTTCTATTGCCCTGAGCCTCAGTTATTAATATATTCATGCTAAGTTTACGAAATAGGACTGTAATGAGAATGAGTTTCATCTGTGTGTCATCTTTTTTATTTGTCGTAGCTAATTTATGAGCATTTTTCTTCTGATATGTAAATTATGTATCATGGTTAAGTGGAAGACAAGGCTATCAGACTTAACTTTTGCTATGTAAAATAAAAGTCTAATAATAATAATAATAATAATTAATAGTATTTTCTTCAGTTCAATATCCTATGATTTGTCTTGAAGTGGATCTTTCTCTAACTGAAACTTTATCAAAAAATCTTTACATATGAAGAATTATCTGCACACAGTTAATTTCTTTCAAATTCTTCTTGATATTGGATAGAGATTTTTTGAATGAGTAAAATATATGTCTTTTTACCTTACGAATATTGTATTATCTTCTTAAATTATTGTAACACTGTCTTTTTACGTTTCCTAAAAGAAGGAAGGGCTGGAGACGGCAAATTATTCTTACAAATTGAAGTGCCACTGCTGATGTTCTAGATATTGTAATCGGTAGGTACCGAAACTAGCTCGGCTTAGTTTACCTAATGTTTGTGAATCGTAGTTGGGGATTGTTGAGATTGTACATCAAAAACAATATTTTCTACTTTCCTTATCTCTAGAACAATTTATGAGGAAAATAGTCAAATCAGTGTTGGCGAGCTTAGGTGATCGATGACAGAAAAAGACAAAAAATAAACAAATAAACAAATAAACCTCTTGATTTATTTAATAAAATGTAATGCAAGCGGATAACACAAGTAACTAATAGTGAAAAAATAATCTAAATGTGGATGCAATATTTCTGTTTGCAAGAAATCTTATTTCTCTTTAGTTCTACGAAACTAGTGCCCTTGAATTCATGATCATGCAATAAATTCCCCATTTCAAGTTGATTTCATTAAAGATGTCCGAATTGTAAGTCGCAGCTAGTCGCAATTCCAATTAAATTTCACCTAGTATTCTGAAAAGACAGTTAGTGTAGTATATATGCCACAGTGCTATAGCTTATTCAATAACGTTTATCTAAATAGAGAATCCAGCTTAATATCATATCTGGTTACATTCTCAGATTCAGTGTCATTGTCAATTTTCAGAGGCAAACTAGAGATTCTGAGATAATTCAGTTAGAACACCATATATTTAAACAATTTTGTTCCAAAACTTAACTTCCAATAAAGAATAAAACATACAGAAAATAGGTTTGGTCAAAATGGTAAAAAAAATAGGATGAAAGCGACTAAATTGTTTGGTCACCAACACTACAAATTTTTGGGGGTCAATCTAACCAAATGTTTCGTCAGAACGTCCAAGGAACCTATAGTCCTAAATTTGTTGCCTTGATGCCAACAAACAGAGCAGTCGTAGCTTAGTTGGTAGAGCGTTGGCTTAGCAATCGGAAAGTCATGGGAAGGATACCAGTGGACTCATCCGTTCTGACGTTATTCCAGCTCTTTTCCTCAGTCTTATAAGGCACATATCGGGAAGGTACCTACAAACTAGGTCCTTGTTAACTACCTTCCAACATCCTCTCCCCCAAACTATCTCAGCCTGAGCCTGAGAAGCCTAAAGCTCATAAACACAGTAGAACTCGGTTATGGCGACATGCAAGAGATATGGAAAATTGTACTTTTATTTTTCCATAAGAATGCGATATTCTTCAAGCATATACAATATGGTCTTTACGCACTGAAATTCTGAAATTTCACATAGGAGCAGGAGTACTTGTACTTTAGAGCTGCAATCGCTAGTAGGAAAAGAAAACATTTAACAATTTTATTGGTAGATAAGCCATAATAAGCATTGGGAGGTATCCACTGACAGACCTTAGTGGATACCGCCGTCATGACAGGTGCTACGATTGTTGGATATCGGCCGTAGATCTACCGTCCATGATTGACGGATAGCCGCCGTCGGTCCACCGATAACCACTGGCGGATAGCCGCAATCGTGACAGAGGCCACGATTGTCGGATAGCTGACGTTAATCTACCTGCAGATAGCCACCATCCTTACACGGGCTGCGATTTTCGGATTGCCATCGTCATTAACGGGCCGCGATTCTCAAATATCCAGCGTCGATCCACCGGCGGGCGTTGGCGGATAGCCGCTGGACTGAGAATGTTTCCTGGATAACGTTCGATTCCTGCCCGGTGCCAATTAGTTTACTTTATTTAATAAAATAACTCTACTTTCTGTGTACTTATAAAGAAGTGGTCCCCTCTTGATTCCTTTTGCATTTCTTTACATTTTACAAAATTATAGAACTTTTTAGAAAAATAAGATATACGTTCGCGCAGCATTGAAGAACGTTTCCATAAGAAAAACTCTGGTGGGCAGAAATTGGCTCGACATACGAAATTTTGCTGGCCTCTTGGCGAAGATCTCTGGTGGTCCTACATGGGATTTTAACTTATGCCGGAGTGGGACAGACAACGGCTGCACCGCGAATCCTACTATATTCCCGACCGTTAGACGCAAAACCTGCGGCAGGTCCTTGAGTGGGATTATAATGCGGAAGGGTAGAAATGGAATCTAGAAGCATATCAATATAGGTCGATATGAATTAAGGACTATTTGTGTATATTTTGATAGTAGCTCTAGAAAAATATGATCTCGGTTATATCTATATTCATTCTCCTTAGCGCCCTATTATCTCGTTTTCAAGTCGAGTCGAGTTTTCGCATTTGTATGGAGCTAAATTCAAAGTTGGGCACCCCGTGCAATAAAAGAAAACGTAACCTGATTTCTTAATCCTATATCAGTATACTTTGTAAAATTTTAAACTGCGTGTATATGACCTTACATTTCTAACATGTTCTAGAATTTTGTGAAATATAAAGAAATACAAAAAGGGGAGGAATTCCTTGTAAGTTCCCAAAAAGTTATTTTAAAAAGCGCAATTTGTAAAAAAGTGCCCGCGACTGTGAATCGAATCGGCGACAGCGGATATCCAACAATTGGGAATCGTGTATCAACTGCGAGGGTTGGATATCCGCATATGTCCGCTTGTGGCCCGACGACGGAGGCGGGAAATTGCTCACGGGCAAATAACAGTCTCACTTTTGGCCCACTGTAGCGGTGTCCGCTAAAGTACCACCATGGCGGCAGAGATGAGGCTTAATATAGTTTCTTTGGCAAGCCTCCAAAGAAGAATGACAGCAAATGGCGGGATACGATGGTTTCCGTCTAAATAGCGTCTTAGCGGTAGCGAAGTAGCCATAATTTGTGCCAGACCACCAGCAGATAAAGGCGACATATAGCGGGGTAGCGGCTATATGAACGTTTGCGCCAGAATAGTTTAATTGCGGTAGAGAAGCGGCCAAAATTTGTGGCCGGCCAGCTGGCGGCGGCATATGGCGGCTATACGACTGTTGCCGCTAAAATACTACCTGGGCGGCCCGCCGACGTTTTGCTCATAGGGTAGGTACAACCATTGTGTAGGTATAATGTATCAGTGCTAGATATGTGCTCTATGCATTGCGGTGGCAAGTTATATCTTGCTTTAGATATGTTCCATTAGAATTTTGTTAAACAGCATACTGACGTTCTGTATGAGGTATGGAATGCAGTGTGTGTCATAGAGATTAAGTGAGGTACATTACAGCATAATTTTATTATCCGTTGGAGGCATGGAGTTTTATCTGGCAGCATGTTTGTCTCGGAATATTATTAAAACATTAAAGACACTCTCATATATTTTCCACTTTTTCTCAATGTGGGCCCAGAACAATGTTTCCAGGAGTTTAGAATATCCAAATCTGCAGTGAACAAGTTTCCCAAGCTTTGCAAGGGACAAGGAGATTACGTTAATAGTAAAAAGAACGGTTGACCACATTATAGCACTTCTTTCGTCGATAGCAATATCTTTCGCACATTCCGCAGCAATCTACGTCTGAGTTCTGACATGATGAGGAAATATCAGTATCGGTTCTGGGAGAGCCTAGTTCATTAGTCCGGAAAATACGTCGTCGTTACATGTCCGGAAAATACGTCGTCACATTCACAACGACCAATGTAAAGACCATTACATCTGCAAAAATCCGGAAGACGCAAGTGCAGTGGTATTCTCTAGAATGTGACACTCAAAACGTTTTCTTGGTTGCAACTTTGTATACCAACAAGTCAATAATTGAAAACATCAGACAAGTTGATTGCAGGAGTAGTTACGACGCCGTCTTGTCCCTATTATATGGAAGGACAATCTAATCGCTCGATATATGCATTATTTAATCTTGTAGCAAATGCTGAAGAGGCGTAGTTCCCACACCGGATGGGTAGATCCCTCTCTCAATAGAAGATGGACCCGTCTCAATGCCCAGGCACCGCTAACCTGCGATCGATGCCAAGGATTTTATTACAAAATACTATTGATTATTGATTCCATGTCCCTCTATTCACATTAAGACTTTTTCTGGTGTCTCAGAGTTGATTATTTAATTTAGCTTACTTTGGAGGTTTGAAAGTTTTTCCCACGCAAGTTACTCGTTTAATTATTTGAAGATTTTTCTGTAACCAGCGTGTTTTAAAATACACCGATAAACTTCGAGAGGTGATTCCTCACATCAAAACAGGACGAAAGTTCCTTTGAGAAATTTTCGAAATGTGCATAGTTTCGGAACTACATGCTACCAGAAACGTGTTAAAATGAACTTTGAAGCTTGATATTTGCAACACCACAAACAGTAGATCTGAAGCGACATCGTACTGTCAAAGATTTAAAGTCTGTTCTATTTAAAATTGCATATTCCAAAATTATAAGATGGGTGCTCAATGGAAGTGGGTGATTTCCGGAATGTTTCTGGAGTAGATGTAGGTCGAAATGAGCATGAATTAAACGACACCAGGGATGTCTTCCTAAATAACAATATAAGAACAGTGCTTGGGAACAAATTGGCTCATTTCATTGTAACCCACCAAATTGAATGTCAAACTAAGTACTAGTCAAACGCACTATAACTCATAATTATACTCCATAGCCTAATATAATAATATATTCTAGAGTCTATCTATATAGTATAGCCAATGGGAAGTAGTATTCTAGATTATGAACGTTAGTAAAACCTATTTTTGTGCTGCACTTACTGTTAAGTCCTTTCTTTTAAATTCAACAAATTAACTCTACATAGAACTACATTATTCCTTTAATCGTCCTTTTTATTTATTTCTTATTGTAACGCCCATACACAATATTCTTGTTTTGTTCTCTTTGTATTATCACCCATAAATGGGCTCAAGGCGAAAACGAACGAACGTGACAGATTCTGCTTCTTCCATACAACTTGGAAGGCGTCCGTTCCACTGCAAATATTTGTGTTCTGTTAGAGAAAGAGGGCAAGAAGTCCATCAGACAATATTGTTTTTCTGGGCAGTTCTACGGTACTTCCAACGCTCCTCCCGGATGGCAAACGAATTGAAAACTAACAGAAAGCTTGGAGCGATTGAGAGAAACAGAGAAAAGAAGGAAAGAAAGAGAAAATAGAAAACACAACATAGTTCTTCCCGAATTGTAATTCCCATTAAACAAATGACAACTTTTGTGACGTCGAGAGCAATCGTAAACAGTTCTACCTTAATAGAGGAAGGACTTTACGTCCAATTTTCACTATATATGAGAAATATTGACATTTCTGGAAATTTCTTGGAACTGTTACAGAAAATGGAATATTGTTTCAATGCAACACGTATTGATAGATGCTCAGAAAGCTTTTTTCCACAGGTGCTCTCTAAATTTCATTTGTCAAACTGCTAATCCTTTAGGATTATTAAGCTATGTGTTTTGCATTAATACCTTTAAGCTTCGCATGTAAAATTATAATTAAAGCTAACTTTGGAATTCAATACCAAGTATTAGAAATCTATATAGTGTAGGGTATCGCAAGATTGAAGTGTGAATATGTTACGTCTGTTCGATCTGGCTTTTGTAAATCACACAGCACTTCCACTGCCTTGTTAGATGTTACAGATACTGTGCTGCGTGCACAATATGACGTTCATATAGTATATTAGTTCGAAGGCATTTTAACTTGTCCATCATGATGTTCTTTTAGCTCAATTAAAATACTATAACATCTCTTACAACACCCTAAAGTGGTTCAGTTCGTACCTGTTGAACAGAATAACAGTTACATTGAAGACGCCGCAACATCAAGTTTTCGAAGTAATTCTTATTGATAGGGGTGTTCCACAAGTTTCGATTCTGGGTAAGATTATTCTTTACTTTATATTCCCCAGATATGGTATCTATTATCTAATATGCAAAACTGCACTGTTACACCGACGACACTCAATTACTAATTACAACATTATCCGAAAACATCTCGAAAGCTGTTGAAGTTCTTAACGAAAACCTAAACGCAACCAGTAACTGCTGTGTTAACAATGGACTTGTAATTAATCAAGTAAAGTGCACGTACACTGTTCTAGGAACTTATAACAGCGGAATAAAATCGTGCCTAATGACTTAGACGTACAAGTAATGCACTCAAGCATTAAGTACTCAGTATACATAAAAATACTTGGAATTGAAATTTATGAGAACTTATCGATGAGCAAGCACGTGTTTACTCAATTTTCCAAAGCATTAGGCCTGTTACGAAATCTTTACAAAATTCGAGACTGCCTACCCCAAGTCACAAATTTTTTTTCTTATTCAAATGTTGATACTGACTTTATTCGATTACTGTGATACTGTGTGTGGTCCCCTTCTTACAACAAACCATACTAAGTTAATACAAAAGGTACAAAATCCATATGTCCGCTTCACTTTCAGTTTAAGAAAATTTGAACAGATTCTGCCAGTTCTCAATAAGAACAATCCGCTGACAATGTCAAGAAGAAGGAATTTATACTTCTGCTATGTTGTGTTTTAAATTCTTGAAACAGAATATCCCAATTACCTGTATAGGAAACCCGTTACTAGATATGTTTTTCATTCGTATTCAACACGTCGAAAAAAATTGACATTCCGCGTCATCGACTTAACCATACAACAGTATCATAATCAATATTCGCTGCCAAGACTTGGAATGCTTTATCTAAGACAATAACAGAAGCTAAAACACTTCATCTTTTCAAGAAAGCACTAACTACCTACTTACTCTGCCAGCAGCAGGTAAACTCAAGTACACATGATATGTATACCAGGTGTGTAAATATGAAACCGGAATTTGTGCATAGACGGCGTTAGCTGTCACTGTGGTTACCGTAAAAATGCGTCCTTGGCACCACTTGCTTGTTTAGACTGCTGATAACGATTTGCAACTCACAACCAGACAAGTTTCATGTCATAGTGTAGTGTTTAATAGCATTGAACATGGCGCAATTTATACCTACAAACTACAATGTGCGGACAGCATTGATGTTTTGTTACCATTTGAAGAAAACTGCTGCAGAATCGCATCGCATGCTCGTCGAAGCTTACGGTGATCATGCTCTTGGTAAGTCACAGTGCTATGCGTGGTTTAAAAAATTTAAAAGTGCCGATTTTGATGTGAGAAACGAAGAACGTGGAATACCACCGAAAAAATATGCAGACAGCGAATTGCAAGCTTTGTTGGATGAGGATGAGGCTCAAACGCAACAACAACTCGCGGATCAATTAATTGTGACACGCAAAAGCAGTTTCCATACGTTTACAAGCCATGGCCAAGATCTAGAAGATGGGAAAATGGGTTCCACATGCATTGATGAACGACAGCAGGAAAACCGAAAAACCACTTGAGAAATTCTGCTCGCCGGGTACAAAAAGAAATCATTTCTCCATCGAATTGTGACTGGTGACGAAAAGTGGATCTATTTCGAGAATCCTAAGTGTAAAAGATCATGGGTAACTCCAGGAGGACCGACGACATCGACTGCAAGACCAAATCGCTATGGACGGAAGACAATGCTTTGTGTGTGGTGGGATCAGAATGGAGTGATCTATTACGAACTGATGAAACCTGGCGAAACCGTTAATACACAACGTTATCGACAACAAATGATCGATTTGCATCAAGCTTTGCGTGAAAGACGACCAGAATATGACCAACGACAACATAAAGTGATTGTGCTTCACGATAATGCACCCTCCCACACAGCAAAACCGGTCAAGAAAACGATTGCGACGTTTGGCTGGGAAATCCTTCCGCACGCGGCTTACTCACCAGACTTGGCGCCTTTCGATTTTCACTTATTTGCATCCATGGGACACGCACTTGCTGACCAGCGCTTCACACCTTACGAAAATGTACGAAAATGGCTTGATGACGGGTATGCAGCACAAGAGGCACAGATGTTTTTTTTAGTTTCGCATCCACACATTGCCGGAACGATGGCGGAAATGTATCGCTAGCGATGGCCAATACTTCGAATAAAATAGTTCTTAGCATTGTCATCCAGCACTGTGTCTTTTCTGTACATAAATTCCGCTTTTATATTTACGCAGCTTGTAGCGTAATTTGAACAACTAAATTTCACACCACATTTTTTTTTATTTTTACTCTTAAATAATGATTATCTGTTTATTTATATTAAAGTTTACATGGCCTTTATTTCTAATATAGATAATGTATTTATTTCTAATATAGATAATGTAATGTTGTGTTTTTTTTCTATTCTATATACAGTATTTGTGCTAGTGTATGTGTATATGTTTTTACTTTGTTGTTTTTCTGTAACCGACCTTATAGTTTGAATTTACATATGTTTTTATATATTTTTAACTTCCTATCCCCAATATGATATTGTAATAGGTTTGGTGTGTATTTTGTCTCTAGTTTTCTTTTCAATGGAGAAAGGTTAGGTGGTAGAGCAGCTAAAGGCTGAACCTCGCCTGCTTAAATAAAGCCATTTTCAATTCAGTTCCATTCAATATGGTTATGACTTCTAATATAAGCCTTTCAATTGACATTGAGTAGTCTAATTCCAGTTTAGAATTGCCAAAAACTGTTGTGTAATTTCAGGTTAACTAATAGTGATTACATATAACATTTTAAGTCTTACCCCGTGATATATGAGCACCAAAGACTACTAGTAACAACAAACAAGCTACTGTATTGTAGGGTCATGTAGACTTTCATTTAATCATAAAAAGATCTCCAAAACTGTCATTCGAAATATGCATAAATATCACATAATATGCTGTTGTTGATAAACAGTATTTTCCTGGTCGTCTCTAAATCCTATAAGTAATTGACACATATCAACAACTTCTATACGACGTAGTTCTAAATTTTAGAAAATAAGAAGCATTTGCGAATTTCTATATTGCTTTTCCCAACTTCTTGGAAATTGTGTGAGAAATAAATAGATCTTGTTCGTCTTCTAATTACCTTGCTGATTCTCACCTTAACGTTTTGCCCATAACATGTGTATGTAGATGCTGCTGTATTATTCACTAAAAAAGGTCTTTAAAATTATTACTTGTCCTGTGCCTGTCAAAATGATTAATTAATGGTAATAATAATAATGTATTCTTTACTCATATTCTGCATTTTTAGTACTGTATTTGCAGTTAAGGTGAAGGCATTGCCGCGTAAAAAATTAAGAATAACTCTAATCATCAATCGTCAGTTCAATTCATGCGTTTGCAAAAGATGTTTGCAGATATCAAAACGTTACCAAGTTTTTCATGTAAGTCAGAAGGTCAGAGTTTGATTTTTCACAAATATGATGCATATTTTCTGAAGAAAAAATTTGCATTAAAGCAATTACAAGTTAAGGAGTATATGAGTTACTTATTTGTCAAAAATAGTGTTCTACATAGTTCCCAGCAACTCAAGTCATTTGTTTTCGCAATGTCTCTTTTCTACCAGTCTAGTAGAGATTGCTCGAAATAGGTTTTCGGAAAAACTTAACGTTAAACTTACCATATATTATAACAAAGAATAATCTCCGTAATTCTAAATAAGAT
>JAGDQP010001247.1:92453-128532 GCA_022664845.1 Lepisma saccharinum | reverse complement strand
AAATACGCAACTGATGTACGTGCTACCGACACAGTTGAGTATGAGTGATTACGTTGCATTTCTTGAAAGTTTACCTAGGTACACTAGTTTCAAGAAGTGCTTCAATATATTATATACTAACAAGAGGACGACAAATCTGCAAGTATTATTATATGCTTACAAGGTACTATATTAAGAAACGTCTATGCCCACTTGTATCTTCTGAATATAATTAAGTTCACTTCAGTGTTTGATCCGCGCAATTTCTCTCCACAAGCAAGAGCATGGTGTCTATTATTTTTTACTTGAAATTCCCTGAGTTTTCCATGATTTTGTTTTCAAATTCCCTGAGTTCCCAGAATACGTGTAAATAATGTACATAATGTAAATAATATGCAACGACATTTAATCCCACCACTACACAGTCCAAGCATCTTGTACAATATTGGTATCTGACAGGTGAAAAAAAAAAGATAATTTCTTTAAAATAAGAGAATGTTAATACATTGAAAAAATCCGGTCAGCAGTGGAAATCGAACCCACGACCTCCTCCTTGCCGGGGCAGTGCTCTTACCAACTATAGACATGTCCACCTTATAAATTTCCCTCAGTATTCCAGGTTGGTAGACACCCTGAAGAGCAGTTTGTTCTTTACCCCACTCCTCACCGTGAGGCGTTGTCATTCCTTTGTATTCTCTGGATCTTTACTTAAAAGCCTTCGGTTCAGGGACTGGATGGCAGCCTGCTCTCCTGCCACTTGCGGTTAACCAAAAATTGATACCCACCACCAGAAAGATTCCGACAATAAATTTTCTTCGGCGTTGCCACTTTCTCAAAGCAGATGGCAAAAGTGAAAGGTGGTCATATATTTTCCCTCGTCCGGTCACCCCTTGAATGCTTATGTACTTCAACGACCCCAGGGAGAGAAATGAAAGAGAATATTGAAAAAGGTGGCAACGTTTGTGTAGAAAACCACAGAAGACTGCACAAGGTTCTCGAAAGATGGCTTCGGTTTAGACGTTAGCATGGGGTGAGAAAAGGTTTCCTTGTTATGGACTCAAGAAGATCTCTACGACAATAAATTGAACTGAAATATGTAATAACAATATTAATTCTAATATGATACTTAAAATGATATCTATATAATATTTTCTTTGGTTGCTTGTCATCGCTATATAATATTATACTGTAAATATGCGTAGTCTTTTATAAAATCAGCTAGCTCAAAAACATCAGGCTCTTCCCAAGGTAACAAAAGGTTCGTTTAATGGAATTGGAGATCTTGCTAGAAATGCGACTAATACTCTACCCCGAAGACAAAAATTACTTGATTGCTCCATATCTAATTTCTTCTCCTTCATGACTTAACCATTGCATTTCATTTATACCAAAATAAATTGTATTTTAAATTCAATTAGATGTCAAAGTTTCCGTTCACAACAATTGTTTATATCCTTTTAAATAAACTCATAATCATTTCTCCTATCTTGTCGCTCTAAATCACGGTGTAAGATAAGTAGGTGAGGAAGCGAAGCAGCCAAATGTGTTCTCTTAATGCACTATGTTTCGCTGGTTTGCCACTAGGATCGCTGCGAACTGAGGGCCTAAATAGGGTAACATAAAATATATAAATACTGGGTATTGTATCAGTCGCCATTTCTACAGTACAGTAAACAAACTAATTACAAAAGGGGATCTAGATTCAATTGTACTTCTATGCTATAGTGTGATGTATACATCACAAATTTGGGAGTATACCTTATTTACAATAAAATTTCGTTTTTTAAAGTAGTGAATAGTTTATTTATGTATCTTTCTATACACGTTAGAAGACAATTTATCATATTAGATCCTGAAAGATGTTTTGGTATGTTTTTCTTATTGACAAGAATTTTTAATGCATTCTCATTCCACGTACAAAGCTTCCTGTTAAAATTTTAACATTCATGAATAGAACACCGTTTATTGCCTTGAATGTTTTAGTGTTTTATTTTTTAGTTTTCTAGTAGAAAAGAAAGAGTTATATTTAATTTAATTTAGTTAAAAATTATGGCTGTACACTCAATGACATGTCTTCTATATACAAAATATTATCTTGCACTTGGGAAATGATAATATAGAATCAATGGAAAATGTTACATAATTCTACGCTTTTCTTTAGTATACGTCGGACGTTCCATTTGTAAGCAGAAACAGAGCAGTCACAGGTGGTGTCAGGTTAAGCATGATGTGCACCGTGTATTATAAAAATAATAACCTGAGTTTTTCTAACCCACCTTGGTTACACTATCGCTCACTCGACATACTGTCCGTGTCTTTTGTAGCAACATATTAATGGTAATATGTAAATAAACATGTCACCATGATGTAGCATTACCATGATTCCGATTCATGGGCTTGTGAATTATTTCGTTCGGAGAAATCATGCTCGACGTAAGCTAAAGTAATACCTAATTTCAAATTGCAAAAACTAAAAAGATGGCTACTCTTTAAAAACTCCCCTGGATCTTTCAAACGATTGAAGTTTATGTTAGGTTGGGTTACCCTAACTTCTATTCGTTACAGTCATCTTTAACTGGGATTAACGTCTTTAGTACTTCGCTGATCCGAAATAATGCAGGTCTACTAAGCATTACCATTTCTCGTCCGGGGCATAGCCTGCATAACGGGTCATTCTTGATTCTATAAATACCTAACAAGAGTCGGTAATCCAAAAAGTGTTACGAAGACCCATATATCATTATTATTTCGTTAAATACGAACTCGAGTTTCAGGTCAGCATGCGGAGGAATTCTATTATGATTTATGAATGACATGTTTGCTACAAAAATCATAAACATAATGTCGAAAAAACGAAGATGCTTTAGGGAAAGTTTGATGAGATACTTTTCTTCATTCTACGCGATGCACATGACGTTTAACGTTGACTCCATGTGCTCACCCCAACCTGGAAGCAGGCAAATAATCCAAAATGCGTTTCGCTATTTCACTCTAATTTCACACTTGCATGCCTCGAAACTTTGTTATATTTTGTGGATCACAAAATAAAGTGTACCCGAGAATTATTTGTGTAGTGTATCCTTCCGCTAACAAGTAAGTCGAGAATTGAAGCATACAACCGAATAACGCTGTATGGCACATTGCGGAATGTGCTGAGTTACCAGTTGAATCATTCTGTACGGAAAATGACCGACATATACTGAAAGGTTTGTTTCGCCATTGGTCAAGAGATAGATGACACTAGTATGCATGGGCGGGTTTTTGGAGGGCATTCCCCCGTCATTTCAGAAGGACTTTAAATGTTTAATTCTAAACGATAGCTTTTAAAGTGATTGCCCCCCCCCCCCCCTCCCAGGTGTCTATCGTGCCCCCAAGGGTCTCTTAGCGGAACAACGCTGTATGTGCAAGCAAGAAAGCGGACGGCAACGAAGTCAAGTTATCTGCTGCATTGTGCCATACAGCGCTATTCGGCGGAAAGCTACAATTTTAGTTTACCTTAACCGAAATATTAGCTATTTATTTAACAATATCCAGATACAGGGCAATTTCAGTTATTTTACAATGGATATATTTGATAACAAATAACATGGAAAAAAAGATTTTGGAAAGAATTGGCCCTGGCTTCATTCAGGTACAATTTTAGTATTTGGCTGGAATGGTAGAGGGAATGCTCAGTCAGGATAGCCGGTACCGGAAATAAAACCCGGGTCTTCCCGATCCCAAGGCGAGCACTCTACAGATTGCTCTACGTCTAGTTTACATTATGCATACTTTGCTGAAAATAAAAGAACTTCTCAGGTTAATGATTAAATTCACGTCGAGAATTTTAATTATATTACCATAAGGTGGTGACCTCTGTTTCCATGAAGACAAATATTTTACACAATAATCTCGAGGTGAATTTGAATGATTTGTATACTTCCAAGATGTGTCATAGTAAAATAAATAAATAAATAAAGATTGTTGAAATTACGCAATGAATAGACTTTGGGTTCTCCCCTGTATAACATGATTTGACCTAATCTAACTTGAAACTAACATAACCAACTATTAAGAAAACAATAAAGGAAAGTGGGCTAATACAATAAAGAATTGTATAGTGGACAATAAAAGGGCTTCCTTCGGTATTAGACAGTAAACTAGAACTAACCTTATCTCTGCTAGTAAATCACCCATCACTATAGCTTAGTACATCAATGAGCCGACACATTAAACTGAGAGATCCGATTCAAAAAATGAAAGCCTGACAGAAGCTATATATAAAAGTGATAAATATGCTTTTGGGTATCTTTAGAAGTATTCTAATGAATCAGTAACACGCATGTTATCAGTTCTGAATGCATCGGGAAAGTTTCTAAAGTGCAGCCTAATTGGGATTATCACTATTATACGGGGCATATCTAAAGTGGGACAAACTTTACAGACGAATTAATTACACCAAAACAATGAAAAAGTTTATGTAAGCATGTGGCCGATTCCGCTTCCTTTTTGAGATACAAGATGATACAACTCATACAAGGTTTTCAATTTGGAGCCCAAATTCTACAACTGCCAATGGTAAATATGATGAATATTTTCACATAAATCAGAAACGATGCATTAAAATAAAATTTAGTTTAAGGTAATTTGTAGCAATCCTGTGAATAGAAGATTAGAAAATATCCCATTGGGTCATCAGGTGCCAATTTCGTATATTGTTAAATTCTTTCAATTGCCATTGCGTTAGTTTACTGGATATATGGTATCCTCTGGTGATGGTAAACAATATGTGAATCACCGAACGTGGTGTAACAAACTGTTAATATAATCTGACGTAAGCGTTGATAAAGGACATGCGGAATATTTCTAGGGAACATAATTTTTCTATTCCTGAGTGGTGTCCTTTACCTACCTACTTATCTTACACTGTGCCTTAGAATTATTCTAATATAACAGTAATTCACATATATTGTTGATTCTGAATGGATCGGGAAAGTTTTAATTTCAAAAGTTCAACCTAATTGGGATGATCACTATTTTGTATATCAGTAGCGGCGGAAGGCAATCTGGGACCAAACAGGGGCAAGGAACTTGATTGACGCCCGTTCGCGAACACAATCATAAGATCACACTGCTACTTTTGGCCGCAATATCTTACTTTTTTTACTATTCCGAACTCCACGGAAAAACTGATGGCTGCACGGGGGCTTACGCGCCATGACAGATATCTTCCTGCCATTCGCCGTAACCTATACATGAGAATGGTTATTCAGATTGCGGAGAGTCATGATTGTGAGTTATTAGTCAAGCACAGAAGTAAAAGTCCTGAGACGACAAGGCTATTACGACACCGACCACCATCGACGTGCTCCAATGATCAATTTTATCAAGCGATTGTTTGAATTTTATTTATGGCCTTTAGACATCTGAGGCTCAGGGAGAGGAAAGGATTCGGGAAGGTGTCGGCCAGGGACTATTTTAAAGATGCCATCCTGACATTAGCCTGGCATGACTGAGGAAAAATCCTGGAAAAACCTCAGTCAGGATGGGATCGAACCCAGGACCTCCTGAATTCTACGCCAACGCTACGGCGGCTCGGTATCAAGCGATTATTGTGTCGGCGCGGCCCCTCGGGAGGTCGGTCCTCGGGCGGAGGAACCGCTGTCCCCCCGCTCACGTCACCACTGATGCATATAATCTTAAAACTACTTTAAGGTATTCTAATCTTAAAGGTACATGCTATCACCAGTTAAACGATCTGGTAGAGATACTGTCTAAAGTTCAACCATGGCGCGTTGTATGATAAAATAGAATATTTGCATCCACTTTAGATAGTTCCCAAGATGAGGAAACTCCTTCGATCGAATAATAATTTCGGATCAGGTTCTGAATTAATCAAACCATTGTATCTGATTAAAGATTACCTAAAGTAATTCAATTAAGTTTACCTCAGTACTCAAAGTGTATGTGTGGGTGAGGGGGGAGGAGCACGAGGGACCATGTCCTTAACCATTTCATTTTGGATTTGGCGTACCCCTGCCTTTTTATCAATGGGAGCTCATTGCCGTTACTTTCAATAGGCAATCGCCACTACTAGGTGCAAGCTTATCCTTACTTTTCTAGCTTACTTCTCCAAGTGTTCCCTTACATTTTCTAACTCACTTCGAGCACTGATTTACATAACCGAAGAATACCTAGCTTAACCCTCACTCTGTTAATGAATAGGGAGAGTATCCGAAGTGCAGCCGAATATTTGATTTTGATTAGTCACAAATATCTCCCAGCCATGCTCTATTGTAATCCCTTCATGGCCCTTATCTTAATTTCATTATGTCATTTCATATTTATTTTTGTTCGTTTTGGATTGCAATTTGATATCTACCCCCACATAGCACAAGTACATCCTATGGATATCATTGGATGCAGTCATACCATTCATTTTGTGTACACAGGAGGAGTACGCCCAATGGACAAGGCAAGGGACGTCCATTGGACTTCCAGAGTAGACTCGATAATTATGTCCAGTGGATGTTCATATAAGGTACGATTGTGGACAAGTACGGATTTTAACGGATGGGCTGTAACATGTGCACGTACGTCCAATGGACGTCTCATTTTATGTCCATAGGACGTCCAGTGGAACCATAAGAGCAAAGTTTTGCTGGGTCCACATTGTGCCTTCTTTTCAGAACGTTACTGACAATTTTTGTAAACGGGTTATCCCATAAGTAATGTCGTATTTGCAATGGCCGCTGCAATAACACCATCTGACGAGCGAATAGTGAACTAGAAGGCACTTACCATAGCTGAGTCACATAGGGTACTTGATTTTTCAACTGTGTGTTGAAGGAGAACAGTTTACTCCACGTGTTGGAACTGGTTTGTATTTGATAATGGCAGTATTGGAGGACCACATACGGCCTGTTATGCTGTATGAATTTCACCAGGGACATCCAGCCAGCGCAGCGGCACAAAACAACAAGGCCGTATACTGTCAGGGTGCTGTTGATGTGTGAAAGTGCCAGAGGTGGTTCCAGAGGTTTCGGTCTGGGGACATCAGCCTCACCGATAAGCCACGGGAATGGAGTCTGATCCAGCTGGACAACGATGCCTTGCGAGCAGCGGTGGAGGCAAATCCAGTGCAAACTGTTAAAGAACTGGCCAGTGAACTTCATGTCACCCATTCGACCATCCATCGTCATCTGCAGAAACTCGGAAAGTGGGTACTCATGCATTAACGCCTCAACAGAAGCAGCAGCGAGTTGATATCTGCAGATCCCTACTCACCCATCACAGACGTGAGCCATTTCTGGACAGAATGGTGACAGGGAATACAAAGTGGGTTCTCTACCATAACATTACACGCAAACGGCAGTGGATACCTAAAAAGAGGCCGCAGGAGTTGTGGCAAAAAAGAATCTTCACCCTGTAAAGTGATGTTGAGTGTTTGGTGGGATATCCGTGGAATAATTCATTTTGAGCTCTTGCCAGGTAACCAGACGATCAATGTCTACAGCTTGAACGTCTACGGACTGCATTGTTGGAGAAACGTCCTGCAGGGGTGTGATCAAATACGGTGATAACGCGCACCTACTGACGTACTTACGGCAAGAAGGATCTGTGCTTAGATCGAGGAACGTGGCTGGGAGAAACCCCGCGACTCGGCGTTTTCACCAGATCTTGCACCAACAGACTCCTGGTTTTCGCAGCCTACAAAACTATTTTTTCGGGAAAACACTGCAAAATGAGAATGGCGTGCGACGTAAAGTGACCTAGTTCTTTGTCTCCAAAACCGGTTACTTCTTTCAGGGGGTGGGGGGTTTCAACAACTGGTTGACAGGCGGCCGCTGTTTTGTGACCATAATATTTTCTGATTTTCATCCGCTGAAAACTTATTTACTGTATAGGTGTGAGTACAGCGAGGTACAGAACATTGCAGAATAAATATTTTCAAGAAAATTTATCAACAGAATTTATCAATTTATTTAGCTGATTTAAAATTAATTTGTTTTCCCGTTCGAACATTCAAAGTACGAAAGACTCGATATTGTAATCTAAATTACGTAAGCACAAAGACTAAATTAATATAGACCCAGAACTAGCAACTCGATTTTCTTTCCATGCTACCCATGTTTATGGTAGACCGTCTATAGAATACCCAGTATATACGAGGTTACTCTAGCAGGCCCGCAGTTGGGCCTGCCATCTAGCGATCGCAGTCTGAACTACGTGCAATAAGGGAACATATTATTTCTATTGCTGAATGCTGTTGCTTCCTCACCTACTTATCTTACACCGTGCTCTAAATTAAAAAATACAATGCCTATAAACAATTAAGTTCCACATATCCATCATCGTTACGTTTAGAAATATTAAAGTTGCTTCATAACAATATAACAGAATCAAGATAGTAATATTCTCATTTAATTCTTTAAACAATAGAAAAACTCAATTTTTAAAATAAAAATTCAAATTACGTTTCACAATTGCCAACAATAAAAACATTTAAAATATTCAGAATAATTACTTAAATTCCATTAATTCACGCAATATCAACATTTAAATGAATGTTAATATATTCAGAATGGTTAATTAAATTCCATTAATTAGTCTTACAAAGTCCCATATCAAACAGACCTATGGCAACGAAGGTAGACAATCCTCCTGATGTGTTGCTTACGCTAGTACAGTCTCCCTTAAGAGACTCACTGCTAGTACAACTGGGTTGCTCATTTATGCACACTAGAAAACAGACACTATCACTTCAAGATGTCTCCCTAAAAGAATAATGTAAGTACATATAGTGATTCAAATGAATTTTACGAAAATCAACATAGTTTACGAATGGTAAATCTATACGCACCAACCTCTGTCAAGCTACCCATTTTATACAAAGAAATATATCGAACAGAATGCAGCGCGATGTGATATATTTTGGTTTGTCGAAGTCATTCGAAACCGTTAATCACTTCATCTCATTAAATAAACTGAAATTAATTGGTTTATCACCTAGATATATAAATGGTTTGCAAGTTATCTGTATAACAGAGCTATCCAGGTCAAAATAAACAATTGTCTTTCGTCAAAAGAATGAATAAGTAGTGGGAATCTAGCAAGGATCACCATTAGGTACATAATTATTTAATATATGTATTAATGATATATATATATATACAAAAGAATATGCCATGTCACTGTTATATGCTGACGATCGTAAATGGCTAGGTAATTTATAATGACCTATAATAATGATATGGATAAAATACAGCAAGACATTAGAAATGTAAGGTGTTTAGTAAACAAATGAAAATTAATACTGCCAAAACAAATTTTATTTCCTTTAACCGTAAAACAAACTACGTAGTCAATATTTAACAATGGGTAAAATTATTATGAAAGTCAACAGTACAAAGAACTTCAGCGTTGATTTCGATTACAATATGCCACTTAGCATACATCTGAAAACTACTATAACGGAATGTAAAAGACTGACAGGATATCTTTTTAATCAATGGTCAAAAATTTCTACTGAACGTTCTTATGTTACTTTATGTAAAATACTAGTGACAGTTAAAATTGATTATGCTTTAATCATTTGGAATATAAATACCAAGACCATCAAAGATAAACTCAGAGCTATTCAAAAAATGTTATAAATTCAAATAGCAATACTATACATGTAGTTATGAGTATTGGTGGCAGTATTTTGGTCTTCTACCTCTGCTCACGAGATGATGTTATAATATTGATAGACAATGTATTAAAGACCTGCTGAATAATAAAATTCAAAGGAGATATTTGCCTTTAAAATGTTTTCTATAAGTTCCAATGCACAGGTTAAGAACTCATCTTCTACTTTGGATTAAGAACGAATCTAAGAATATATTGACTAGGATGGCAACTAACTACAATAAACAATCGCATTCGCACAATAATTTGATAGTACCTATACCTGACTTGTTAGAGCAATGACATTCGTTAATGTTACATACTAGTACCTAGCCTTTTCATTCGACTAATTTACTTTCAATATGGTAATTATCTGATTATTTTGTAATTCTTTTAGCTTAAATTTTACTGTCTTCCTACTACCTTGAGTTTTACTGAAAACTTAATAAAATTCCTAAAGCACGTCATGGAAACACGGACCACAGTACTATATCTACCAGGAAATACGACGAACCTAAAAAAGCAGACCAATTGAAATATCAAACAGCATATTCCAACGAGACTCCTTCAGTGCACTGTGATTCTGCATGACCCTAAACCCACAAAGCTGTATACTCAAAAGTACCAAATACGGATTCACCCTCAAAACACCGAGCAATGAGAAATGCAAACAATTGCCCATCTATTATACATGGACGATTTAAACTACACGCAAAGTGCTCCGAACAGGTGAACTTCTGAGTATCACTACAAAATTTAGTACATTGATCAAAATGAACTTGGGGATAAAAAAAATTGTGAAACGCTTCAACTAGACTGGTACCGTACCAAATAAAGAAGGATTCACGATATATCCAGTACAAATTTTTTAAGCACTCACAGAAGAATGATACAAATACCTGCAACTCCAACACTACAAAATCATACTGAAATTAAGACAGACATTCCAAGATAGGGTCAAAACCTTGTCCTAAAAACCTACCTAAACACTGGCAACACATTCAAAGCCATAAATACAAACGCCATTCCTAACATTCTCATTCGGAGTCATTAAATGGACAGATACTGTACTAGAAGACTTAACAGAACTATCAGAGCCAGCAAGATGAGACATCGAATGCATCATCCCAGGGCAGCAACAAAACGAATCAGATTACCATCCAACCTAGGAAGTATGGGAATTCTAGATATAAAACCACACTTAAATTGCTAATCCAGAGACTATCTCCTATATAATAAACAAAATAAAATGTTATGACACCACTAAAGCTGGGAAAGAAAAACAGTAAGTCGAAAGACAGTTATGACCATCATCTGAAAATAGCAAACTGGAAACAGAAGAGCTCCACAGTACACATGCTAATGAGTCGATAAAGAAGCCTCAAATATATGGTTAAAATAAGTACACATATACAGTGAAACAGGACGATTCATAAGAACAAGTCAAGACAAGATCATCCTAACAAGAAATAACAGAAGAAAAAAAAACAAATTTAAGTGAAACACCACCGATGGAGTCATAGAACACATAACGGGAGGATGTGTCACACTCGCTAACTTCGATTATACCAACAGACATGATACTGTAGCAAAATTATCCATCAACAGATAGCGAAAAGCAAACAATGCACCCTACTTCAAATACAGCCCCAGCGAAATCGCGGAGAAAGATACATTCTACAAATTACATTGGTATTGCAAAATGAGGAAAAAACAATCAAAGCAAACGGCTAGACATCCTTGGTTGATAAAACAAAGAAACAGGTTCTCATCATAGACATCGCAACTTAAGGTTGCCATATTACCCGCTTTTAGCGGGTATCACCCACTTTTCAGGTCCTATACTCATCCCCCACTTAACAAATTGTTGATCACGAAAACCCACCCTCTTTTTTGAACTGCAGAAAAAGACTTTTTTTTAACTCCGGCTCCGCTACCACTAGTAAGCAAACAAGCCAACTGTCGTTGTTCTTTTACTTTTTTCGTTCAACTTTCCCGTCTGCTCTTCGCTTTGGGTGCGTTCTTCACACACCCGGTTTATCCACCAGTAGACCTACCTCCCGCTCGCAGCAGTAATGCACTCAAAATTCAATGGAGAGTATTACTGCCGCGAGTGAGGGGGTCTCGGTTCGGAGAACTTCGGATAACATCGTCCCCACCGAACCCATGGGCTGACAGGGTGCGCAGAGCCGTTCGCTGATAAGAGATTTGTTTTGATGTCAGGTTTTCTTTGTGTATGTGTTTAATGTATAGGAGGTTCTATACGTAAGAATATTCGTTTATGGATGTGATAAACATACTTGAATTATTCGTGACTTAACGTTAATGTAAAGCCAAGATCTCCAACAAGAGATGGCAGCACTATCTCCGTATATGCCTAATGTATTTTGATCGTTGCACAAAGTTTCAATGCTGCTCCTACAAATTCAAGCCGAGAGAGTTCAAACTTTCAGAAATGAAAGTTCATAACCAATTCAAGAGTTCTATCCGTGCCGATTTTTTAATTTTCTTTCTTGTCCATTATTCAAATAGCTTCATTGTTGTTATGGATATCCAAACCTATAACAATGGAGCTCTTTCAACAATGCACAAGAAAGAAAATACGGGACGGGCGTAATAAGCCATAGTGCTGTTACCGCCCATAAAATTAATTTTATCTTATCATAAGAAAGAAAATAAAAAATCCGCACGGATAGAACTCTTGAATTGGTTATTAACTTTCTTCATTGAAACTTTGAACTCTCTCGGCTTGAATTTGTAAGAGCAGCATTGAAATTTCGTGTAACGATAAAAAATACATTAGGCATAGACGGAGTCTCACGGAGGCGATTTTATTCATACCAAACTCCTGAGCTGTGACTCTTGGCTCCAACGACTCACTTCTTTTTGCGAGCCATGGATCATGAGCCGCGGTTCACGTTTTAATCATACCACACATTGACTTGTAAGAAATAATGACCTTGTGGTCCCTGCGACTCACATGTGATACTTTCAAAATTGGAGTGATTAAAAAAAACAGTTATTTTAAATTTACTAAATCCACCTAGTCTTTATATATTCAGAAATGGTTGTAAATTGAATTATCTTTAGTATTTTTATAAAAATAGAAACATCAATAATGTCTGGAAGATTCCTAAATATGATTTACCTTCCTTATAATAAACATATGGAAATTATTTTGTATGTTTTTGGAGAGAAAAATCTTTGAAAAATATCTGCAATGTTTATCGCTTGCAATTTTTTGTTTATATAAACTTTAGTAAAGTTAACCTTACAATTCGAGACTCGCATTTCTTGAACTTAATACAACATTAAAGGCAAAAGGTAAATTTGCTATATTTTAATACTTTATTGGGGGAATGGTCATTGCTGCAATATGCATTAAAATGTTGCAGTGTAAACAAGGGCTCCTGGGTTCGATTCCCGGTGGGGACACAAGTGGTTGGGATCCCACGTTAAACTGTAGGTCTCGTCCTTTGGACGTCATCATCATCCCATGGAAGGCAATGACAAATCACCATGGGTTCACCTTGCCCAGGGATCTTCGGGTCAAAGACTTGCCTTCGGGCAGAACACCGCATCATTATCAATTACGTATTACGTTAGAAAAGGACATAAATTTTCATTACAAGTGTCACTTAAGAACAAAATATTTTTCACTATAAAAATAACATGATGGTCCCAGGGAACCAACGTCAGTGTTTGCAATACACAAGTTCATGTCAGTATATTTACGGTTTAAAATCCCCCCGCTTTTCTAATTTTAAAATATGGCAACCCTATCGCAACTGGACTCTTCCTCCGGAAATATAGCTTTAAAAGAAATTTTGTTTTGCCTTTGCTTTGTAAAATCATTCACCATGCTGTGAAATTTTACATATCTTCTGTACACCAGAACACGTCCAGTTCACTCTGACGTCATATTTATTGACATTCCGTCACCAGGTGATGTCACAAGCCCTCTTTGTCATGTGCTCGACTCCTTGTTAGTATGTTCCCGAATACACTTCTGAACACATTTTCTCTGTAAGCTTTACCCTTGAACCACCCGACCAAGTCCAGTGGACAACGAAAATTTTGGATTATTAATTCTTTTGATGTGTCCTAGGTTGAGTTTTATTCTTTCTATTTTATTTTACCGAAATCGGTCTGACATGGCGTGATCAAAATTTAACATTTTAATACATGTTTAAGTAATAATTTATACAACGAACATTGTAATGTGATTTTAAGATTATTATTTCGTAAGTGTAATTCATGTTTCTGGGATGACAAACAAAGCGATGATCTTCACAAAGGGTGAAATAACTGAACTATTTTAACAGTCTTTTTCTTACAATCAAGGGGTTTCGATTTCGATCCCCGTCGTGATACATTGAACCTAGTCCTACTCAGAATCCACTTTAAACCGTAGACCCCGATTTTAGGACATTTCCATCTTATGCAAAGCAATGGGAAACCACGTTCTGTTCTTGTCCCCGATTCTTCGTATCATAAAACAAGCTTCAGGTAAAAAATTAATGACAATATTATTCAGATCTCATATATTTAGCAATGAACTCCGAGATATTATAGACCAGTGATAGATTACAAAAATATTACAACACTCATTTCATCCAAAAATGGACCCTTGTCTTTCCTTTCCTGCACTCTTCAATTAAGTCATTGCTTCACTCATAAAAAGATGAAATATAAACATAACAGCTTCCGAAAATAAGAGCTCCGAAACTAAATCTATAATCTTGAGGGAAAACAACTTGTTTGGATAGAGTGTCGCTAAATGGCACGTGGGTGTGACAAGAAGACCATCTTTTACAGTCGATGCTCTTTTAACCATCGAATGAAAATTTTCCACGATCAGTATGAACATAAAGGGTGGAGCAAAATTCTGAAAGGTTTTGACATTATTCTTAAACAAAAACTTTTAATTTGCTGATATTAAGCAAGCATAAACATATCGTGCTACCATAGGCCAATAATACGAAAAAAAAAGTTAGTGAATAAAATCTTACGCCATAATTAGTAGATAACCATTACGAGGAGAAAAAACTTTCAGCGTTCATAAGATACACCAAATGTATGCCTGTATTGCCCATATTTTGACTTCAGGAAATTGTATAGTGATGGACTGATCAGCAAGATTGCTAAAATTAAAAGAGAAATGTAATACTGGGAAGAGCAAGTTTTCTCTGTTTATTGCTTTGCTTGTGTAGTTTCCAACAGTATAGTGGCAGCTATTTTACGGAGATAATAGTACGTAACATTCTGAGAAAACTTGGTGAGTAGGTAACTGTAGATCTTTATTATTTTTACGTCCATGCTTGTCACTACAGCAATTATATAGAAGATAATGTTATATGTCTCTAAATAGAAACACCCATGCAGACAATACAGGACGAATGCTTCCTCAGGCATCTAATTGTTCAAATCCGCGCTAAGACAATGCAAATATCATCCAACATTTACATAATAAGTTTACGGATCTCGTGGTAATTTGACTAATATTTGAAATAGTATTCGGCCATAAAGGCAAAGGCGTGGAAACAGTATGTATTGTGATTTTTTCGTTGAAAATTCTGTTGCACGACATAACCTATTTCTAATTAACATTTTGAACGTTAAACCCCAGAAACGTTACTCCCCAGAAACACTGGATTTGGGGGACGGGGAGGGGGAGGCAAACTCGTCAAATTATTTACACCTCTTTTAATCTTCAATTAGACAATAGAATAAAGAGAGACGAAATTACTAATTCACTACAAAATAAAAATAAAATTTTAAAAATAAAAAATAAGTGTATACAAATATAACTTCAAACATAAAAAGTTCCAGTTTACAATTTTTTTCTGTATTTAACTTTGTAAAAACACACGATGCTGTGAGTGAAAAGTACAGGTACGAATTACATCACAGGCTAAGTATGACAATGGCTTTGACTAGATTTTAAGTTGTTAACAATAACAACAAACATTCTTTTCAACTTTTCAGTGTCTGTATAATATTCAACTAAAAACATTCACTCAACTCGATGGCAAAACTTCCCAAAGCGACTGCAAAGTGAAACCTTCCTTCAGTTTCTCTACAGCTAAACCAAGTTCCTCACAATACACAGGCTCACGATCTTTATCATGCCCTCCATCGGCAAAATATGCCACGAAAGCATCAGACATTGTATTCGGAGAATCGTCGATTTCCTGAAAGTCCTCGCCAACAACTGGTGTCTCCTCTTGTGGCGCAGACTGTAATCAAAGAAATAAGTTTTTAAATAAATAATTCAAGCTCCGTAAAAACTAATTCCACATACTAGAAATACGAAGTTAACCACTAAAAGAGAACTCACTAATTGATTTTCCTGTGAAAAATCACAGATACAGAAAGAACGATAAATATGGAAACACTTTTAAATAGGCCTAACCATTACGATTATACTGTTGTTTTTTTCAATTACGCATTACTTAATTTTAGAAATTATAAATAATTGCATTATTGGAGTTCAAAGACTAATAAACTAAATGAGGTATTAATTTTCAATGCCACCTAAATGAGGTATTAAATCACTTTATTGGGTTTAGGCCTCTCATAAATTGAAGGGGAATGTAAAGATAGAAATACTGCAATTGAAATATTCCCCCAACAACATATGGGCCAGTTGTGGTTTCGTAGTAATACAGGATCAAGTTCCAAGTTGAACTGAATGTATTTTTGGCTTTAAGGTATCTATGACTCAGACCGTGCTCGCTTTCAAATGAACAAACTTTTCTGATTTAAGTTCAGCTTTTTCTATCAATACGCAGCACAAATCTCAATTTGAACGCCATTTGTAGAGTTGGTATACTGTGGAAGACGACGACGAAATTACAAATTAAGCTAAAAAATCAACAAACTTATTTACTGGAGTACAAGAGTCTATTTTTCAGAATATAAACTACAGTGCAACAACGAACATAAGGATTATCTGCTCTTTATGTTCTTATTATACAAGCATCATGATTGAGACGATAATTTAATCATACATTTACTTAATTATGTATTGTACTATACCCTATTCCAATTTGCCTTTACAAAAAGTAAAGTACAGGTGCTATAACCCAAACTGCCTTAGTGTACTAGACATATTCCTTTCGGTTAAGTATTGTGTGGACAGCGCAAGGACTCATTGTCGGTTTGCCTGGTATTTGTGATTGGAGTGCGCTATTTCTTTATTTAAGTAGCCCCCCAATTGTTTTCATGTCGTCGAGTCAACGCGAAAAATCCATAAGCCCTCACCGACCGGGGAACGAACCTGCTTCCGCTAGCACAACTTAGCGTTAATTACTTAGCTACGCAGGACCTCCCATTTACGCTTAAAAACCTGATTTTTATATGGGCCGGTCTAGTAACTTTGAACTTCGGCCCGTCACGATTCGCCCTCTAGCCATTAAAATCCAAACCCATGCCCCTGCCGGTACTCGAACCCGGGACCTTCAAGTTGTTGGCCTACGGCTACCGGTCGGCTACCATTTACGCTTAAGTACCATTTAATCCCTTTGTAAATAATGTCATTTAACTAGTTAAATCTGTGTCAGCATATTGGAATAATGGCTGAGCCCTTTGTAAGTCACTTAAGTTGAGTTATAATAGAAGCCATTATTGTCAATTCTGAAAATGAAACAAAAGTGAAGATCTTTATAAAGAGTTATTTTTAATATTATAATATTTACCACATTTGAAGAAAACTTCTTTTGAATATAACATAGGCCAAGAGAAACAAAGTACTCTTCAGTAGTTTTAGATGGCTTGAAAAGTCTTCTTTGCTGAAGAATATTGAATATTAATAATGTCATCATCATCTGGGCATCCGATGACAAACGGCCTAAACATCAATGTGATAGATGTTATGTACATATTAGGTCCACAATTATGCCAACTGCAGTTATTGAAGAAAAAATACTGAAGTTTTGGCCAGGTATTGATTGGTGCTTATTGTTTTATTTCGTTCCACTTCTCAAGCTTCCCGCAGAAGAACCTAACATATCAATCGCTGATAATGTACCATCATTACTGCGATCAGAAAGATTCATATTAATAAAAATGGCTGACCACTCATCTAAGCTTCTCATTAAATAATCACTGCCTGCAGGTATATATGTTGACGACACAGTTCTTGTGAAGCCAAGGCTTTGAATCATGACTGCAGCTGGCGATGACAAGTTATTCGCGAGTACATTTGCAGAGAACACAGAAAAAGTTTTGCACAGATGCTGATAGTTATATCGACAATCCTTAGATAGTGTTCGCTCAGGCTCAAAATCTGGAAGCGGGTGGATAGCGTCGCTATGAACGAACAGTCGATGAAAGTAATATATAAAAATATTTTATCACCAAAATATATTGCAGTTAGAGTGGACACACACGGTTAGCAACATCATCTTACATAGCATGTGGCTACCTCCTAATCCAAAAACTTTCAACGCCTTATCATTATAGATTTCAATAACTTTGTATTGTGTATTGTGTCTTCAAGAAACATGCTTCTATAACCGGAGACTTGAGTACTTCCGTGCATTGACAAAAGTTGTAACTATAACAATATTTTTAATGAGTTTATTTTTAGTATCTAAGAGGGAGGAAGTTCTCGATTATTATATCCAGACATTATTACTTCATAAAGTAAATGCAACATCTTATTTTATAATTACATCTAAACTTAACCTTATATTACTGCCAACTATGAACTAACTGAATTTCGTTGCACCAGAGTACAAAAATTATTCTTGCATATTCGCTCTCCTTAGTTTGTGTGTATACACGTACACTATGCGCAATTAAACCAATGACTCAGTGAGTCCTAAACGAGCTGGTGAGCTTCTAAAAGGTACCTATGGTTTTTGGTAAAGTGGACTCCGCACCATTCCGCTCAAAAACGCCGACGAGACTTGAACCTGGAAACACACACACAACAGACACCCGGAAGTCCTTAACCAATGAATATCAGTTAATCAATTAGTAACTCGAGGCATTAGATAGTTTATGCTATTACAAAAAAGAATGGATGCATACGCCTCAGAGTCTCACACTTATTAATACATGAGTAGCGACCACGCGATACTTGCGTCTTGCATCAGGTTTTTCCCTTTACCTTTTCTATTATACCTTCCTGGTCTAATTTTCCATCCTTCACCCAGTGCTTTTAGATTCACTACGGATTTATTATCTTTTCGCTAATATCCCTTGAAGAACGTAGCAAAGTTTTCAGTGGTCCATGTTACTAATTAGTCAATTATATTTTATTTCTTTTATATTTCCTGTAGGTCTCATAGCAAATCTGTGGACGGAGTCCGTCACATGCGTGTGCGATCACGTTCATCCGCGAGCATTTCTCCAGGACACAAAGACAGAGAAGGTATTCAGTAGAACCTATATTCTAGGAAGAATGTTGCATTCTTCTGGTGGGGCTGAGGAAAACCCTGGAAAATCTAAGTCAGAATGGCCGGCGTTATTGGAACTCAAACCCGTGCCTCACTCCAGTGCTTATCCGAATGTTGATTAATCAACAAGGATTTCACTCTCAGAAGTGGCTGTACTGATTTTAACGAATGGAATACTGAGATGTGAAAGGCACCGGGACAGAACTGCACTACTGTCTCTTGTTTCAAAGCATAATACAGTCTAACGATCTGTCTCAGAAGACGTAACACTTTGGAGGCAATATATTCACATCTCCGAAGAGTGACCTGGAGTCATTGTGCACGAAACGGAAGATGAAGAATTGAAGGACACAAGAAAGCACGCAGCAAGCTAGAGATCTTTAAAGAAGAAATGACAAGAGAATTACGTAGAGCTCATAGGAAAGTACCAGAAAAGTTAGAAAGTACAGTGTGTTCCATGTGGGATGAAAGCAATCTGAAACTCCGACGTAGGTATCTAAAAACGAAAACTGAACTTCCTAGTTCGACAAACCCATATACGGGCTTGATCTAGCAGGTGGCTTTTGTTGAAAGATGGTGTCACATAGTCAGTGCAATGACTTCCCATGGCCGCTTTATATGGCTTTAGGAGCCAGAGTTCACTACTTCATAATTCAGGTAACTTCCGTGACCACGATGCAGGATCAACATAGATATTGGAAACGCCCACTGTGATCACACCTGGAAACGCTCGCACCAGAAAAAGCAAGAGCGTTAACCACTCGGGTAATCAGTAGCCAGGAGCAGGTATCATCCGAGGAAAACACTTAGAACAGAAGGCCATGAAATTGGAAATCTTCAATAACAGAATGACGATGATGAGACTGAAAGGAAGGAGGCCGGCTTTTTATGCAGATATTTGCGGTTAAGAACAACGAATAGGCTGATTTGAGTTACGCAGTACTGCGGCACTCTCTGCGCCTGTGCAGTATAGTTATGTGCATTGGTTTGGGGAAGATATTTTAGGGTTTCAGTTTTAAATTGAATAAAAATATTTTTCTCTGTGATCTTGCGTCTCAGCAATTTTCCTATTGGTGTGTAAAAACTTAGCTGACAGTAGGTGACGCTACGGTTTAGCAACATCAGGTTCCTGGTAAGAATAAGAGGAACTCATTGTGCCTGGCTAGAACATGTTATATATAAAAATGAATTATTGCTTGTTTGTTTGTTCTACAAAGGCCAAGCTTCTAACTTAAATAATGCTATTTGTGCGCTCAGAGGACTTAAATTCTAAAAACAAAAAAGGTCTTCTAGTTCCTGCTTAAGAAACTCGTTTTATTTTTTCACGAAGCTTATTGGTCCGTAAACCTTAGACCATCTTCTGGTTATGATACCATACTTCTTTGTTTAATGAATTTTAATTATGGTCTTTAGCCATCTAAGGCTCAGGTCGGAATTGGGGAGGGAGAAAGGATTCGGGAAAGTGTGGCTAGGGCTTCTGTTGAAGGCGATATCTCGGGATTTGCCTGGTGTGACTGAGGAAAAACCTCAGTGAGGATGGTAGGCCGCTGGGATCGAACCCACGACCTCCCGAATGCTACGCCAACGCTCTACCACTACTGAGCTACGGCAACTCGGTAAACTTCGTCGTTTAAATATGTATGTCAATATGTAAATAACTTTGTTTAAATATGTGTTTATCTATGCAACTAACTTTAAAAGGTGTTATGTATCCAATGTTTGTAAAAGTGTGTGATGTACGTTGTAAATTCATATTGAAAGATTTGCAATTCAACTGTTTTCAAGTATGGCCAGTTCTTGCGTTGATCTTAAGATTTCATTAAAAATTGCCTTTTGTATTTATTGTAATTACTATGTATGAGAGCTTTCAAATTATATGAGAATTGGAAATAAATATATTTGAATGTTTCGTTTTTCATGGTAATGTTAAATCTGTGTTGTGGGTGATTTTGTTTTTAAAAGTTATGCATATGTTACTGCTTGGATTTTTCAAGTATATCTTCGATGAAGAAGCCTCAACCCTATCCATAATTTACCGTATCCTTATTAAATTCTGGATTATCACTAATTATGGAGCACGCTTCCATGACAGTTTTGTCGATATTATTTCTAGAATTATGAATCATTTTTGCTGATGCTATCTAATGTTTCTCCACTTTTAAATGTTTTGAAGGTCCCGATACTGGATTATCCGTATTAGCTTCCCTTTTACCGGAAGACAACGCTTTGTCATAGCTAGGAACCTTTTTCCACATTCACAGCTAACTTCATATACTCCTGACTATTGAATGGTACTGTAAAATAACTTTGTATTCTGTATGTGGTTTTTCTAGTGTTTTTGGTTTACTCAATAATGGTTTCATTTCGAATTTGCTGAAAACCTTTTTAACTGTGGTGTTACTCGTGCAATGTTGGGCATCTTCACAAACTGGTGCTTATTATTGTTTGATTGGTTGAATCTGAACTGTGCTGAAGTGCGCCATTTTCCAAATTGATTACGTTTCTTTATCCGTTCAACGTATCCCCAACGAACTCGTTATAACACTCCTCGATACCTTACAAACAGGACTGCGGGGTTCCCCAGTCTCAAAGAACCAAGTTGTTAGTGTTGCCATCTTATTTTAAAATTGCTATCTTATTATAAAATTCAATTTCCGCAAAGGTTTTTATACCTTTTAACATATATGCACCCCATTTGGCATGAATACTCATCGATGCCCAACAAACACGACTGTGGGGCTCAATAATTCTCAAACACTCCAATTGTCAGTGTTGCCATCCTATTTTCCATGAATAGGGGTTTCGCATTTACACTTATAATTATTTAATCATAAAGGGGTTATCCTGCTGTTTCTCTAAATATTGTTTTTCAATTTTAGATCTCAATAATACAATGTCAATTCGATAAACAATTAGGAAATAAAAAAAATAACTGACAAACAATACTTGGATCAGATGGCATCCAGTATTTTAGTTTCCTTTTCTGTGACCATGTTTTCCGAATAGCTATTTCTTTCGATAACTTGTCTACTGATTCATTTTAGCACCCAGAGTCCCACAGACCTTACAAATAACCATTACTTTTAAAAATAAGTATTGATTATGGTTGATTTTGTACCAAGTCGTAAGAATTTCCATATACACCGTACTCCAATGGTGTGGAAAAACAGTAAATGTGTAATGTGTGAGTTCTGCCACCATCAGAAAAGTTTAGCAGTGAACAAATCCATTGTTATGAAAGCCCTAAACAAGCTGGCGAGCTTCAAAAGGCGGGACCTTCAGTTTCTCGTAAAGTGGACTCCGAACAACTCCGTTAAATGAACTTCCACGAGACATGAACCCTTGACTAAGCGCACAGAAAATGAACGTACTAACATGCGAAATAGTCGCGGCGCTAGCAGTAATTGCTATTTCATGTTTTAAATATTAAATATTTGAATTATTCCAAGTGTTACCACTTGTTGTTAACATCTATCATTCACTCTATCATTGTGTAAATTTAGAATTGAATTTTATTTATAGCCTTTAGGTATCTGAGGCTCAGACCGGGATAGGGGAGGTGAAAGGATGCGGGAAGGTGTCGGCCAGGGACTTAGTGGAAGGTACCATCCCAACATTTGTCTGGTGTGACTGAGGTTTTTTCCCCTCAGTCAGGATGGTCGGCCGCTGGGATTGAATCCACGACCTCCAGAATGCAAAGCCAACGCTCTGCCACTGAGCCACGGCCGCTCGGTGTGTAAATTTAGAAACTTCTATGATGAGCAGCGTACTCGCAGTTGTATTCTGAAGTGTCTCCTATGCTAATACATTATCAACGAACTTCGTGAAGTCCTCCGAACTTATTCACATTGTCCTTAAGGTAACCTTTGAGGTAGATGGAAAGGTAGAGTGTATTATTCTAAATAACGTAAAACATTTCAAATTTTACATAACGAAATTAAAAAATATCCTATCATGAACAAGCAAGACAAGAGCCAAAACACAAACTATAATGAAAGTGTTAAAAGAAAATAGACGCCTACCTGGGTGAAAGGTCATGCAAGAAGAGTAGGTTCAAAACACGCACGAGGAGTGAGGTTAAGATTCTGGTCCTCGAGAAGGAGAAAATTCTCCTGTAACACAAAGTGGAAAAGGAATATCGTGTAATTATGTCAGTTTGCACACAGAAGAATTCCAATAAGATTCTGTCATACATTAGAATGTCCAAAATTTCCCGTGCTTTGTTTTTCACACAAAAGCTACCCTCTACACAAAACAAAAACTATTTTACGTCAACCTAGCTAAACTTTTCACTTCTAAGGAAAATCTGGGAACACTCACTACAATGTTATCTCGAGAACACTACTACATCGTGAATTTACACTCTTCAACGCAGTCAAAGGCTACATGCAAGAAACATTATCTTTTCATAACAGCACTAGGTAACGGATACAGGAATGAATTTAACCACATCAAACAAGAAAACACTAGTCATTCATTATGGAACAATATGTATACTGACAAAAGACTGTGCATTTGAGAAGACAAAAAATTGAAGTCCAGAAGCTTCATTATTGGGAAGCTAACGATAGTATATAGTAGAAAGGGTCTGACTTTGATACCCATTTCAGACCTTTTGAGGAATACTTTCTTTCTGTTTCAAAATATACAGGTACCATTATTACTTTATAAATAGATATTTTAAAGATAGCTTCTATCCATAAACTTACGGATTACAGGTGATGACTTTAAAAAGTACACAACCAAAACCTGGATATATAAAAATGATTTTCCATGCAACTTCAACTTATTTATATATGATATTCGGTTTTTAACTAATTCGTATATAATATGAATTGCAAATCAAACCACTCTTAAATGGATGGACCGCGTTAAATGCTAACTTCCAAGTCAAATATACAGTACTGGTAATGTAGTTTAAGCATCCCCACTCTGAGGTGAATATATTGCATATTTAGTTTACTGGCCCAAACAGAATGTGTACAAAGCAGTTATGTAATGTCGTTTCAATTGTCGGACTTTAAAAGATCTGTTCAAAATAACACTTCTCCTGTTTACAAACAGATTCAATCGGTGCTACCACTCCAATAACATTCCATGGCGGTAGGAACTATCTGAAGACAAGTAACGGATTCTTTCTTCCACGTGCTGCACACTAATAATTAACTCGAAGTAAACCAAGACCTTGCAAGGATCCGACAAGTAAAAGTCAAGCGCTGTACTTCATTGGAGCCCATTCGACACTGTCGACGATCTATCAAGTGACCTGGAAACCGGCGATCAAGGTACTCTCATATAATCGGTGCGCTGTCTCTCTATGATGCCGGACTTATGGAACACCCTGTACATAGAAAGTACGTATGATCATTTGAATCGATGCTCACTGAATATTAATCCTTATTATTTTCCCCAAAATCCAAATGAAAATGTCAAAAATGTAATACACAATAAGGTTGCTTATTTGTAAACAACATAGATAAGTGTTACGATATAACATTGTTAAGAATCTCCATGGTAGCATTTTTCTTTTTTGATTCGGCAGTCATTTTCGATTTTTTTGTGGAATGTTAATACTGCAAATGTAATAAAGTAAATAACGAAATATCAACTAATTTCTACAAGGTATGTATAACGTTCACTCTATTAGATTACTAATATTAAAACATAAGTTAAATTGTACTGTCCCCCGTGGATGAGTGGTAACGCTCACTGCCTTGTAATCAACGGATCCCGGGTTCGATTCCCGGTGGTTCGGAGCGCACGTTAAACTGTAGGCCCCGTCCTTAGAAGCTTACCAGCTCGCTTAGGATGTAAATAGCAAATAAATAAATCAATCAATAAGGTAAATCGTAGTTGTTTTTAGCTGTTTCAGTTTAATTATAATTTTGTCCCAAGTCTGTTATTTTTACGGTCTTCAATGTTAATTTCTAATAAAATAAATGAGCGTTTGGTGACCCATGGTCACAAGATTGTTCGAAAATATTTTGTAAAAACTTTGGTAAACTTTAATTTTATATGGACCAGTCTCGTAACTTTGGACTTTGGCCCATCACGATTCGCCCTTTTAGCTGTTAAAATCCACACCCATGCCAGCACTCGAACCCGGGACCTTCGAGCCGATGGCGAAAATAGCATGGTTTCAGCTTTTACTGGTTTTCGTATTTCCGAAATCACCAATTAAAGAAAAAAAAAACAATACAACACTAGAAGTTACTCTGGTTATGCTCTGTTTTCCAAAGTCTTCGTTAAGGCAAGCTCATTCTAAGTAGCCAACGAAACAAAATATAAACAATCATTAATTCATTACTAATAAAAGCAACATAACTGAGTGTAATTTAATTACTTCGTTGACTTTTCTGTTTTTTACTAAATGATACATATTAATTAATTTAAATTACATATCATAGATACAGAATGTGGTAGCCATTTTACACATAGGAAGTAACATACAAAAACAACACAAAAACAAAAAAACTATAGCATGAACAGAAACAAATATATACAGGGTAAGTCAAAATGATGGACCCGATTTCATAAATTTATTTTGTGAAATATAATGAACATATCTTAATGTGAGCTACGCGCAAGGAAAGGCAAAAGTTCAAAGTTTAGTTGAGTTTAGTTTATGTCCCGCGTGGTTGCATTGTCTACCGCTACGCGGCGCTGGAAGCAGTTAACGAAAATGGCGCTGACTGGAGAGCAGAAATCGTTCTGTGTGCTGGATTACCATGTAAACAACTCTGTGATGAGTGTTCAACGGCATTTCCGTACCAAGTATGGCAGAGACCCACCTACTGGAAAAAACATTCGTACGTGGTATGAAAAATTCAGATACGGGCTGCATCTGTAAGCGAAAATCGACTGGCCGTCCTTCAGCTGAGGAAGAGACAGTGGAACGTGTTCGCGCCAGTTTTGTGCGGAGTCCACAGAAGTCTACCTACCGGGCAGCGAGGGAACTTGAAATGCCACAGAAAACTGTATGGCGAATTCTGCGGAAACGTTTACAAATGAAATCCTATCGCTTGCAACTGCTACAAGCCTTAAGAGACACTGATTATGCTGCTCGAGCGTCTTTCTGTGCTGATTTTCTCACGTTAATGGAAGAGGATGGGTTCGCCGAAAGGTTACGTTACAGTGATGAAGCGGTGTTTCACCTTTCTGGGAATGTGAATAGACACAACGTAAGGATCTGGGGAACTGATAATCCCCACGCAGTTGTGGAACACCAACGCGATTCACCCAAGGTGAATGTGTTTTGTGCCATTTCCCCTGAAAAGATTTATGGGCCCTTTTTCTTCCTTGAACCTACTGTGACAGGACATGTTTTTCTTGATATGCTGCAACAATGGCTCCTTCCACAGCTCGAAGAGGATAGTGCAGACTTCATTCTTCAATTGGATGGTGCCCCTCCGCATTACCATGGCAGCGTTCGGGATCATCTCAATGAGGGATTGCCACAGCGCTGGATAGGCCGTGCATCTCTGGAGGATCGAGTTCTCATTCGTTGGCCACCTCGTTCCCCCGATATGTCCCCGTGTGATTTCTTTTTGTGGGGTTTCATAAAGGATCGTGTTTACGTACCACCACTTCCAACAACATTGGGTGACCTTCGCGCCCGCATCACAGCAGCCATTGCAGAGATTGACCGTGACACACTACACAAGGTTTGGCAGGAGATAGACTATCGGCTTGATGTGTGTCGTGTTACGCGAGGTGCTCACATAGAGCACTTGTGATGTAACTGAAAAAAACTTTGAGAGTTACCCTTCTTACCACATGTATTACATTCAGATATGTTCATTATATTTCACAAAATAAATTTATGAAATCGGGTACATCATTTTGACTTACCCTGTATTTAACAAGACAACAGATGTGACATTAAGATAACTCCCTTTCACGAAGTTTCATAAAGATAGTTTTTGGAAGGTAAAAATCAGGAGGGTTACTCAATGAGTGATAAAGTGGGGGAACTCTGATTAAGAATGATTTCTTTTCTAAAGATAATCTTGGAGTTCTGATGTAAAAAGTCATTGCACCTGCTGTTAGCTCTCGGGACACGCAACTGAAACAAGGGGAGAAGGTCATTTGTACGATCATTCATTCTGTTATACAGAAATCTAAGATCGGAAAGTCTACGGCAAGTAGGGAGATCATTTAGTTGAAGGTAGGAAAGGAGGTTCTTTATCTCACCTATGTCACTTTCGGATAGGTGAGATAAGGAAGGACATATTATTGACTACACATATGAAGAAATTCATGATTTTATCCAACCTTAATAGATTACTGTCACTTGCCATGAACCAGATAGGAGAGGCATAATCAATAACTGGCAAAACACAGTTCAGGAAATGTCGTAAGTGGAAGCACGTTAGTAATATCAGTGAACCTATGTATCAGACCTAGAGTTTTCATAGCTATGGAAATGTTGTAGTCAATGTTTATTTAGTGTTAAACACACGGCCAAGATCTTGATAATGTTGAACCGAAGATATGATCTGGCTGCATACTTGATAGGATGTCATGAAGGTGTTTGCTTTTAAAATAAATCTAATAGCTGCAGATTTTGATGGGTTGAGATAAGGTTTCCAACCAGCACACCAGTTTTCTACGCATGTTAAGTAATTTTGCTGCGTAATAACGTCTGTGGTAGATGATATGGTATGACAAATTTGGCACTCATCGGCATAAAGAAGAATGTTACAGTTATTGATGAGGTAGTCACAAATGTCATCCATATACAGAGTAAAGCACTGAGGACCTAAGAAGCACTAGAAAGAACTGGAAACCAGCTTGAGTTGAACCCAGATGTGGTAACTCTCTGTTCGCTATTAAAGAAATACGTGGAGAGTACAGCTTCTAAGGAACCATGAATATTGGATCTTTCTGTTATTTTGTGAACAAGAAGGGTGTGATTTACTGGATCAAATGATTTGGAAAAATCTAAGTAAATGACATCAAGTTCGTTTTTTGCATTTTAAAGCACTAGTGTCAGTAGCTTGTAGAACTGCAAGGTTTGTTTCACACGAGGCCCCTGGAGTAAAACTATGTTGATGGGGGAGAAATGGGAAAGAGCATGCACTAGAATACGTTTTGATATTATCTTCTCAAATATTATCGACAAAACAGGAAGAAGAAGGTAACTAAAGACTTGGGCTAAATGACCAAATCGACCTTTTTCTATTTTTTTTTTTTTTTTTTTAATTTTTATTGGCCGTAATTATCAAAGTTAAAACAAAACATTATTTGGAATTCTACACAACTGCAAAATACAAATGACCTTTCCTCATCTGACTCACTGTTCCACTCCTTAGTGTAAAAAGAAAATTTGTAAATATGTATAACCATATGCCGCATCTTTCACAATCTTCGAATTTTGGTCCAGGTATTAAATCTTTTAAAACAACATTTACAAAATTAGCTTCGTTTTACAAAATACAGAATACCTAATAAGAAGTGCATTTAATAATGTTTCTTCATTACGGCGAATTTTGAATGACTTTTTCTTTATGCACTGAATGCTATGTTCTGCGCTTCAAGATCTAAAGCTTTCTAACTAAAATTTTTACTACCTCCAACATAATTTCTAGTTTGAAAAGCAAAACTGCTGGAACAATATGAATGCTTAACAGTACTACTTACTCTTTCTTCTGTTGTATATTCCACTCCAAAAACAGGACACTGACTGTAAACTTTATGTATTGAGGAAAGTTCCTTGAATATCTTCTGCAACTTTTCACTCGGGTCAATTCTGAAACCCAATACGTAACCACCACTGCATTCCGCACTTTCCACAACCAAAGCAGTACCGAACTTGGACTCTCGAACTTTGATCTGCGAAGATAAGTAAGAGTCCGGTGTTGCCTCTTTAGTAACAAAAAGAAGATGTGAATGATTACATACATCTAAAACTAAATCTTTAAATGTTCTACTTTTCTCTTACAAGGAGACCGTCAACATTGTCATGCCGAAACCTACTCTCAATTTTTTTGTACGTGTCGATTACACCAAAATTACACACCACACAAAATTTGAGGTGCCAATTCAAAGTGCAAGTGGGCCAAAAAAAATGTAAAAACCCGGAAAATTTTGCTGCCATCATATGAATCAAGTTTGCTACACTGGGACAGAGAAACAGTGGAGAGAATAAGTTTTGCTACTTGGTGCAGAGAAACGACCGCGCTGCTTATTACGTGGATAATGCAGAAACGAGTCGAGAGGAAAATGTCTGAGACGAGAAATGTACTCTGCAGTGGTCCTAATTTTGTATTCTCTACTTTTGCGCTAAATTCTTGAAATCCACTTCTTTCTAACTTCCCTTTTCTAAAATCACATTAGAAATTCATTAATTACGTCATATCTCGACAGCTAATGACGTCGGTTTAGCAAATGAAAATTAAAGTTGTACTCACTACATCTATTTAAGCAATGTTTATAATTGAAAACTGAAGTTTAGAGGGGATTGCCATGATTGCCCTATTAAATGGCACTAATTCCTTGACAATGAAATTCATACCTTATAATACCTGTCTATTCGGAACTCCTGCAACTTGAGTAGGAACTTCAATTGCGGTTTACTAAGCCGACACGGCTTTCGTCATTATCTGTCGAAATATAACAACACATACGATAAGGTTGCTTTAACTTTGAGCGCTTGTAGCTCCAAAATACATGATTTGAAATTTCTTCAAAGGATGTGAATAATCACCAACCGAAGTTTCCTCCTTATTTCAGGGTTTGATTAATTGATTTCTTATTAACGCCCTAAACGAGCTGGTGGGCTTCTAAGGACGGAACCTACAGTTTTTGGTAAAGTAGGCTCCAAACCACTCCGTTCAATACACCCGGCCGGCGTGAATTGAAACCGTCACCACACATAATAAAAGCCAGCGCGCTAAGCTCTTGGCTACCCGGAGGTCATAGTTATTTCAAGCACATACTACACTACATATAATGACGCCTTAAATTGTGCTAATTCTCCATGAAACTGAATTTCGGGGTCTTGCAACCCCCAGACTTCTTTTATACTCCCCTGATTGAAATGTATCTTGATATGTAATGTTCCGTAACCACTAGTTGGTTCAACCTGCGATAATTGCATAAAATAGGTTTCGAAAATTATGAACTACTCTAACACAGTGATTCCGCCCCCTGGTGGGTGTCACCTCCAAATTCTCGACAATCCCCCAACTAAAAAATGTTTGTGGTAAAACATCGATAAAAACCGTGCAAAACTCCACTTACATCCTCCCAATTTTGACTTTACACCCCAAACAGAAAATCCTGGAGGAATCCCTGCTCTAACATGTCCTAGCAACCCCAGGAGCAAATTTGGCAGACCGGCGTCGACCCGACGAGATTTTCTCATGAGGAATAGTCTATCACTCTTACTCGCACACGATTTACGCACCTGGAAACTGTAACATGTAATACTGCAAACACAACAGGCTACAACGTAAGTAGGTTAATCTAAAATTGAGCTTTTATATTGCATTATTACAGTTGGGAATAAAGAACTCCAAGTTATAGACGGTTATTTTAGAACTGCTATTTGAAGTATAGGTTTTAACACATATTTGTACATAACAGCTATTGTTATAACTGTTACGAAAAGTAGCACTAATGCCCATCCCTACTCCACCTGACACTCGGCCAGTGTAACCAACTAGATTTATATTATGGCAGTAAAATTTTCCAATTTTTGACAATTTGTTTGGCCCACTTGCACTTTGAATTGGCACTTCAAATTTTGTGTGGAGTGTTATTTTGTTGTAATCGACACGTACGAAAAATTTGAGGGCAGGTTTCGGCATGACAATGTTGACGGTCTCCTTGTTAGTTTTATTGTCTTGTAAAACAGATAACATAATTGTTAATTTGTCTTAATGATAAGCAACTACTATTACAAATGAACTAGTTAAAAATGGTACAAAAATTTTATCTTCAAATGCCATGACTCATAAATGTCTTATTTTCTGAAGAGATTTTATTTTTTCTTTGTAAATATATAATGTAACTTTGACCGACGAGCTAAAAGTTACTCTACATTTAAGATCACCCTATTTGGCTTATTTTTAAAGTAGGAGCAATAAATTATCTGATAATTATTTCATCCTTCGGTTAACTTACGCACAAGTTGTAATTCTAGATAGTTGACTGCAACATTTGTTTTCTGAACTACTAGAAGTTTTGAATTTACCGGTAATGTAATCTATTGGACTAAGTAAGTTTTAATCACTACTATTATCGCTCGGAAGTTGACGTAAAGTAATGGTAAAATCGTATTTGTAAAGGATATTTAATTGACTTTTTCCTCTGATGGACTAATGGTTATTCTTTTTTCCTTGTAGATATTTTCAAACATTTTAATCAAAGGCCTTTTTTACGGTTAAATGTTGACTTACATTAATTATTGCAAATTTTCAATAACAACAGAAAAGAAAACAAAAGTCACGGCAAACAAGAAGTACAGAGACAAAGAATTAATCACTATGAACAATGGGTGGGAAAAGCTTTGGAACATTTTTCACACACAAAATGTTTTTATTTACGTCAAATAAATATTAGGTAACATATTTAATATTGAAATTTATATTTTTAAATTCACATTGAACATCACTTGATATAATTTTGAGCCATCATTAATAAGAACGATCCAAAAATACTACAGATACAAGTTTTTAGAAGTTTTAGCTACATGAAAGGATGTCAAATACCTTCGTATTGTATATTGAAAATCACACCTTTACTAGAAGATTCTTCATTATTATGTTGTAAATTATAAAGTATCCATCAGAAGGTCAATTATCAATTTTAATCTGAAAATGCACGATTATCGTACGTTTATCAATATTAAAACTCCGAGATACCTATAGAAATGTGAACTCATAAAAACGGGATGGAAAAATTATGTAATACAGCCATCTACTTACATTTGTGATCTGGAGGTACGGCAAGGAAATGTTGAAATTTTCATTCATGTCAGCAAACCACACTAGTCTGACATTGGTTATGATGAATGTACCGAGATTACCCTGTAATGTGACAAAGAAAAAAAATGGTTAGAATTAACATATTCCACATAGTATTTTATTTTTGTTCTTACGGCCTTTCAATATTATATATATATATATATATATATATATATAAATCACAGCCATATTCAATCCACTAGTAGATGAGGCCTTTCCCCGAAGGGAGGAGTTGGTCTACTGCTCCCACGCTGACCAGACAGGTTGGGAGAGGAGAGCCGAAGCTCTCACTGTGATCGTCACTGTCTTTTATTCACAGCAGCTCCCCAATTGTCCTCACGATGCTGGATCAATACCGAAATTTTTGAGCCCCCACCGGGAATCGAACCCAAGACCACTCGCACTGAAGTCGAGCGCGTTACCGACTAGGCTTCGCAGGAGCTCCATATATATTGGAGTGAGGTGAGTAAAAGAGTATAACAGGTAAAATTATAAAAGTATTGAAACGAAATTAAAGGTAAAATCTGCCCTTCAATGGATACACAAATTATGAACAATTCCATTTAAAAACAAGTGACGCCATTTGCAAAGTAAAAACATATTGTCTTTAAGAATTACATCAGAAAGATTTCCAACAAACACGGGAATTCATGGTCACTATGATTCTCGTCAAACAGAAAAAGACAACGAAAAACAAACAACATAAGAACGTTTCGTAAAACGTGTCTCCCCCAAGGTTGGAATGGACAAACAAGACCTTTCTCACCTGGAGGTCACAACAACACATAAAATGAAAAAATCAAAGACTTCTTCCTTTTCCTTTATCTGAGAAAATCACGACATCAAAAAATACCAAAGTGAAATAACAAAATGTATCAACTAATAATTAGGCACGAGGGAATTTTAAATACGTGATCAAAGATTGTTTTAGAACGAACAACAAGTGAACATTGGTATGTGTGTAATTTGGAAAACAAACTGTATGGGAAAGAAACGTAAGAGCAATTCCCAAAATTACCTCTCCCTGTTTGAAGTAATATTCCCGTCCTGTTTCCATTATAGTTTTGAAAGAAAGAAATCACATGAACTGAATGTGTTATCTCAAAATTAGAAATCAATAAAACCATATAGAACTTAGCATCTTGAGTGCAGTCTTGACTCTTTCGTCAACCAGCCAACATCGAGTCAGAACAGTTAACTTACTCGTTACGCTTGTGTGTCAGAAAGTGATCACAGTCGAATTTTATCTAAGTTTATTGTTGAACTTCATAGTACCAGAACTTTCGCGTTTCTCCAATGAACTTTACAACAATCACGAACTTTAGTATATGTGTGTGTAATGGGAAAACTAGAAGAAAACGAAAGAAGTGCTAGTGTTATTGACAGTATTAAGGAACGTTTATTTTCCTACGCAATTTAGTGAAGACAGAGACTTCTTCAGTGAACATTAGAAAAGGTATGTGTGTGTCAGGGCATGATTATCAAATATACAAGTAAACATATTGCTCAAAAATCACTCTAAATTCCGATCGGCAAATGGAAAGAGTATTAGCTATGAAAGTAGTTCATGTTAGTCAAATAAAATAGTAAAAAGTTAGTTCTTATTTCAATGTCTTATATCAGCAAGTCCTCCCATAGTTATTAAATAGTTAGGTCCTTTAGGAGTAATTCAATGTTGTTACTTCAGGGAAAAGTATCTCCAAGTGTGTCAAATATGTAAAAATAGTGCTTTTACTGGTATTGTCTGTTGATAACAAATGCATTCCGGTCCGCTACGCCTCCCTGTGATCTAAATACGGTAAGAAACAGTCAAATAGATGCAAAATAACCAATCAAAAAGCGAAGGTTAAATATGGCGGAGTCGTCGTGTTTTGGGTTTTAATAGCGTATTCCAAACTCGATTCGAGACCCGGTCCTCGCTCTCATGCTTCATTGTAACATACTACGGTTATATACTCATTTATAAATGGCATTCATTTCATTCAACTGCTCCTTCGTTTTAAGGCTCAATCCAAGTGGGTTTTCCCGCCTTTTTTGTTTTACGCCAATTATTCAGAATCCCGCGCAGGTAAACAAAATGCAACTTTCACAGACCAAATTTTGTTTCGTACTTCAATAATGAGCTCAATTAGCTTTAAGGAAATCTTAAGGTCTAACCGAATCCAACGGTGCACCGTCGAGTGTACTATTTGCATCGTCCCGTTGTACCCCTATTTAGCCCCGTTATCGGATTTCAAACGGTAGATGGCACTACTGTAATAACAGTTCAAAGCCTAATAATGGACGCAAGGTACATGTATGAATGCTGAAAGTCTTATTCCGAAGAAATGGGAATTGAATTGAATTGACTTTTTATTTAAGGCTTTTTGGCAACTTCGGCTCAGGCCGAAGAAAGTAAAATGTTAAACAGAAAGTTATCAACAAATGTTATAACTATATTGCAACAGTATACTAAATGCAGATCGTGAGAAAATAATACATTTCCTCGAAGAATGATATTTGAAAATATGCAGAATCTTACTGGATTTCTACAAAGTCAAATAGGAGGGGAGGGGGGAATTGTAAGTAGAATTTTTCAGGATTAATTTTAACAGTAAAAATTTTAAAGTTACACGCCAAATTTTGGAGGGGTGAACCCTCTATTGGGATATGAGAAAGGGCAGAACTCCATGTGACATATCAAATCAAGGCACTTCTGTTGTTGCGGTTTGAAAATCTTAATGTAGTAAAATAATATTAATAATAAAAAAAGAAAATTCGTTATGCAAACCTACACATAGAAACACAAGTGAAGACGCGAAAGTAGATATTCTAGGACAGCAATTCAAACACATCTCCATTCGGTAGGTCGATATCTATGGCCTGCCTGATGTTTTTCCGAGTTTTGTTGTCGTACCAGGTAAATCCGGAAATGATACTTTGAAACTAGGTCACCTGTGGTCGACTCCCTCACCTATCACTAAGTTATCTGGAGACTAAAAATTTAAATTAATCAGGTAGCAATTCATGGTCACATCTCTAGAGGTTTCCTTTCTGCTGTGTAGATAACCCCTAAGCATAGCGCTAGAATATCTCCCGAGACTACTATTACAAATTCTACTAAGCTTGTCTCTGGACTTTTTTTTTCTGTAAGTACTATGGTAGCCGGCTGGTCCGATACAATCTTGTACTCAGGTTAGGTAAATTTCCTTTCGAAATAGTAAATAAAGTTTTTTTTAAATCCCATGTGCGACATTGTACATGTAAACTTTATTGATACGATGGTGGACCATTTACCGTAACTCCGGAACTTTTTGACTTAGTTTCTTTTCTTGTTGTTTAAATTTATCACATTAGGGTAATAGGTTAATTTAATCTAGTTTTCATTAATCTTAATTACACTAGGTTACGAAAAGTTTGATTGAAGCGTACTTACCCTAAAGTGGATTTGTTCCCGTGAGAATAAAGCATGAGTGGGATTAATATTCCGAGAGTACTCGGTCAAATTTTTTTGTTATTTTCAACGTTATCAAATTTAATGTAACCTGAAGAGAAGCTGACAAGCTCTACACGAGCGGATCATCCTTTTACTCCTAAACCAAGTACTTTTCTTTTCTTCTGTGTCTACATGCTATTGTTGGCATGAGGTTTATATTAATTCGTAAATTTATCGACGTGGTTTCTCTACCGTGTACAAAATCCAATAATACCCTTTCTCATTAGGTACGACAACGCCAAGAACGTGATGCAACCTTCACGTAACAAAAATAATTTGTTTAGGGGTGTACTCGATTATAATCACTCCACGACCCTAATATTCTTTACTTTTTCATTCAATCTCATGTCTTTCATATTCTGGCTTGAGATTCAACACGCTACGTTAGGCTAGATTGCATCAAATACGAAAAAGTTAAAAGAGTACAAGGGCACTGAAGTGTTTACAATAGAGCATCTCCATGATAGGTTACATTACCTGGTCCGCACTATACATAACATTACACTCCTTTAATTCATGTGTACGAAGTTACACATGGGTAATTAACAAAGGTTAAGTAGCTTGCGTAAGGGATAAATGTATCCCTATTATTTAGGATA
>JAGDQP010001247.1:47914-88990 GCA_022664845.1 Lepisma saccharinum | reverse complement strand
ACCAGGTTCTATCCATGGCCCACACATTGTTCCCGGATGGTGATGGCATCTACCAAGATGATTTGGCACCCTGTCACGCTGCAAAAACGGTGCAATCATGGTTTGAGGAGCATGACCAGGAGCTATCACACCTCCCCTGGGTCCCACAATCACCAGATCTGAACATCATTGAGCCATTGTGGTCTGTGTTAGAAAGGCGTGTTCGGTCTCATTACCCTCCACCATCATCCCTTAAGGAACTGGAGCATGTTTTGGAGGAAGAATGGTACAACATTCCACACACCACGATTCAGGAGCTGTATATGTCCATTCCACGTCGGATCCAAGCTGTTTTGGACGCAAAAGGAGGCCCCACACCATACTAGGTATGATTTTCACACTTTTTCAAACGTTTTAGATTTTTTGTCCAACCCTGTGTATTATTTATATATATATATATGGTGTGTCCGGTGAGGAAGTGCAAATATTTTGGGACGTGATAGATGTCATTCTAAGCAAAAAGGTATATGTGAACATATGGCCCATTCTCCCTAGTTTCCGAGATAGGGGGGGGGGGGGGATGGGATGGAAACACTGTCACCAGAATAACTTAGTGGATACCACACTCTATGCCGAGGTTCGTGGGCAGAAGAGGTATCTACGCCCCCTTGGTTTTCGAGATAGGGGGGTACCTTTTCTGCTCATGAAACATGCTGCGTTCCGGTTAAATGCGTATAGCACACCCTGTAGGGGGTGTAAAGACGCAAATCATAACCCATTCGAAAGGGAATGAAGTAAGCTTTCCGACTGTGCACAGATTATTGCAAGTAAGACCAAAGAACGAAAGTAACAAACGGAAAAATAAAAATATCCCTCGAAAATTTCCTTTTTGAACAATTATCGCCTGTTATAGGGTACAAACACTGTCACTAGGGCAACCAAAACAACTGAGTGGATACCACTCTCTATGCCGAGGATGGTGGTAAAGATTCACGTTGTTGGCATGCACAAAAGTGAAGAAACATGTCATAATGTAACTCTACTGTAATTGCAAGAATACCTGTGCTCTACTGTACAGGAATACTGTAACTCTACTGTATTTGCAAGAATAATTAATGTACAAGAACAGTGGCATGCACATATCATTACAGACACATACCAACATGAAAATATAGAAAACAATGGAAATTAATCGTCCTGACATTAGTTGCCCTAGTGACAGTGTTTCCACCCCATAACAGGCGATAATTGCCCAAAAGGGGAATTTTCGAGGGAAATTTTTATTTTTCCCTCTATTATTTCCCTCCTTTGGTCTTACTTGCAATAATCTGTGCACTGTTGGAAAGCTTACTTCATTCCCTTTCGAATGGCTTATGATTAGCGTCTTTACACCACCTACAGGGTGTGCTATACGCACTGCATTATTTACACTACTCAAGTTCCCACCCTTATAACACCAAGAAAGCGATTCCTTTCTCCCTTGCACTCAGAGGACAATGCCTGAATTCCACCACATCTGCTACTGAAACCTACAACCAGCGCCTCCAGGAAGCTCTAGTCAACCGTGGCTACCCATCTAACCTTGTAACCAAACAGATTCGCCGTGCATCCTCACACATTCAACCCACTCAAACCCCCCAACTCGCCGGCGCCCAACCTACCGGCTCCTGACCCACCGTCGCTCAACCCACCGGCTCTAATCACCCAGTTCCATCCTAAACTAAGATCAAACAAATCCTACTCTCATTTCCACATTCTCCAATCTGACCCAGACACAAGATCAGTATTCCCCACCAAACCGAGATTAGTTTTTCAACATCCACCTAATCTTAGAAACAACTTAGTCCGTACGAATCCTTTCTCGCCACCACCGCAAACCCGCGCCGATATATGGGAGAGGCTCAAATGAAGGCCCTGCTCCATTTTCATCACTTCTCCCACAGTCAGTATCAATACTGCTATTGGTCGGTACATCCTAAATCCCAAGGGTACATGCCACACCTCTAATGTTACATACATCCTAACCTGCAAGTTCTATGATGCCTTTTATGTGAGGGAAACAGGTGGTGCTCTGAATTTTCGTATTAACAACCATTCCCAGTTTTGCACTATCAACAAACCCGATGCCCCAGTCTCCTTACATACCGAGTCGCACGACACCAATTTTGATCTATCTTTCCTGGTTGCCATAATCCACATTTTACCAACTACGACCAGCATCTCAACACGCCGTCTGTGGGAGGGCGCCTTTATTCATGGTTTAAGGGCGAAAATGTATCCTGGACTTAACCTTCAATAACTTTAACCCGTTTTCTCTGCATTTTCAACACTTTTCCTTCCACAATTCTATCCCGAACTTACACGCTGTACATATTAGTGTTTAAGTGGGTATTCTATGGAACAAGAGCTGTAAGTATATCCCTTTCTTTTTATCATAAATTGACCTTAAATTGCCTTTCCGGCTTCCCATTGTGTTAGTGATATGTAAGTATCCTTGTTTCTATCTTTTAACACCTTATATATATATATATATTTATATGTATAAGATGGTAAAAAGATAGAAACAAGGATACTTACATAGTAGAATACTAAGACAGGCGTACAGGAACTTCAGAAACACGATAGATAAGCGGCAACGTTTCGAAAAAGCGTTTTGATATGGAAGGAGAGAAAACGGACAGAGCGAACTGGTACGGGACTAGTGCTAAGGAGATGTCATGTTACCAACTAATGCTGGGTAACAATGTGGCCAATGTGGTAACAATGGAGGCGGGAAAATGAAAAGATGGGGTCGAAGAAAACGTAAATAGAGTAGGAAGTGTGGAGGTTGCTGGAGTAGGTAAGGTGCTTCAAAAGGCATAAATAATCAGAGGGGAAAGGCTGATTGTGATCATGATGATGATGAAGTAGAAGTAGAAGTGGAAAAGGAGAGAATAAAAAACAATATAGAAAAATGGAAGGAAAGTGCAACTAGAGACGGAATGAAGAGAATGGAGGAAGGAGAATAATAATAAGATACCGCGCTGCAGGGAGTTGCATGCAGTTGAGGCCGGGTTCATGGTTGGCGGGAAGGATAGAGACGTACGTCCATCTCTTTCTAAGTGATACGATAATACGTTTTAAAGCCGAAATAATCAAACAGCCTGCAACACCGCTATTTTGAAACGGTTGCGGACATCAAATCAGTTAAATGTCAGGTTTATTTACAATTTCTTACATCACATAACCAAACAAACAACTTTAAAAAAAAAGCTTAAAATGGCTTAAACCCGCTAGCCCTGTCAAGGAATGGTTTCTAGACAGATATTTGTGAGCTTTTATTTTGACTTTTGAAATGTATTCGGAGGTGCTTGGAGACGAAATACCAAATGTCCCGGGGGCTGCAAGACAAGTTAACTCCACAGAATAGCAAAATGTGTCCCTTCTCTTGACAAAATTTGGCACAAAATTGTTCAAATTAATTTCTTTCCTTATCTCTAACCGTTTTCAAGTTATAAGCCGCTGAAAATCGTAATTTTGTTCAAAAATAAGTTGCACACCACGTTTTAGGACATGCCGTTAATTGGGTGCAAAAATGCTCAGAAACGAAGTTGTAGAGGATAAAATTATCTTCAATATGGTATATAAACACGTAAAATCCGCCCGTAACATCAAAAGTTATAACTATTTGCCAAATTCCAATTAAGTGCAAATATTACGGATGGTTATTTTGTCCGGGTAGATAACGGTTACATCACCACAGAAAAGTTATATAACACGTACAACTCCTTTGTCAAGTCTGTCTCCACGCTTTCGAGTTTACTTTAAGTTCAGGCCTGGTTGAGTACGAGCTTCCCCAGAGCTCTGGGGGTGCGAACTTAAACGATAAACGATCAAGTGGAGGGGATGTGCTCCAGTACCTGCCTACCAATACCTTAAAGCTCCAGAAGTTGTTTCGAACCTGAAGTTCTGCAAATGCACCAAAGGTTGTGGTGGTGCCAAGTGTAGTTGCAAGAATGCTAATATGAACTGCTCTCCTGTATGCTACAACTGTCATGGCACCTGACTGGATAGTGTTCCGTTTATTGAGGAAGAGGATTAGGATGAGGACTGCGAGATTCTCCCCATTGACAACGATGCCACAAAGTCCCTAGACAGAATACAGGACGACCTAGCACCTGGTGATGAACCTCTCCCAAGTGCCTAAAAGATCCAGTGAAAATTAAGATATTTTTCTTAATTACTTTCACTTCTGCTTTCGTATTACTATTAGAATGTGTATTACTACATTTATATTATTATTATTACTATTTCTGTTTAATAATAGAAGCATTTTGCGAACTGTGCTGTTTTTATCCAACATTTTCCCTCTCCCTAATGGTCTTCACCCTATTGTAACTATCTATATTAAAAGCAAGTTTAAAAAAAAACGTGTAATACACACGACACTTAAATTATATGCAATTTCAATTTATGTATGTGGTACACATGTGTCGGCACGTGTTATAAATCATTTATGTGATAATATAACTTTTATTTGCCCGGACAAAATAATCATTCGTAATTTTTGCACTTAATCGGAATTTGGCAAATAGTTATAACTTTTGATGTCACGGGCGAATTTTACTTGTTTACGAGTAAACATACCCGCCCGTTGGTGCGGGGTGAATATAACATGTTGGCAACAGTTATTGGGCCATTCAACAATACTCGCTTCCACGTGGCGCGCTGCGCCCTTGACTTTGTAAGTTTGGGGGTGGGGGTCTGCGCCCCTTTATCGTAACCAGACTCTCCTATGTGTACGGGAGAACACTCACACACTTGTCCTTTAGTTCAGACTTGACGGAGAGGAATGCGGCTTCTTGATGGCTCATCTACGTGTTAAGCCGGATATTTAAAAAAAAAATTATCAAAATCGGCCCTGTAGAACGGCCGGACGGACTGGACAAAGTCTGTGATAAATATTCCCCATAAGGAATACATACGGGAGAACACTCAAACACATCTCCGGTGCAGTAGAACGGCCGGACGGATTGAACAAAGCCGTTTTTAGCAAACTTTTTTAATATATAGATATCCCATATTGAAGATAACTTTATCCTTTACAACTTCGTTTCTGAGCACGTTTACACTTAAAATAAAGGTTTAGAACAGCGTTCCGCAAACTACTTTCAAGTGAGGACCAATTTTATTAGTTGGCAGGTTCTATGGACCACCCTACTCCAGCTCTCTTGGAAAGCAATTTTTATCAGTTTTTAATGTTTTGAGTTGTATATTAATGCCGATATACTAATATTTTTGAGACAGTATTAATATTTCCTTAATTTTATACTATTAATGGTGATAGGTGTTTTGTCCGAAGGCAAATCCTGACCCGAAGGTTCTTGGGCGAGATGAACCGATGGTGGTTTGCCATTGCCTCACATGGAATGAAGATGACATCCTAGGGACGGGACCTACAGTTAACATGGGCTTTAAACGACTTGTATTCCCACAGGGAATCGAACCTGAGATCCCTTGATAACAAGGCATCGAGCGTTACCACGCACCCACAGGGGACACTATTAGGATTAATAGCAGGAAGGAACTTAATATTAGGATTTATTTAATAATTGAAGTCTAGGAAGAATATTTTATCGGTCAATAAGAATTTATTTTTCAGAATATAATTTGTATCATCTCTACCTTAAAATTAACCGAAAAAATAAAATGATATAGTTAATACTTACATTTATGAGATGGATGAGCCTCCCTCCCTTTGCAAAACTGTTCAATGTTTGGATGTATGCTGGTAAGCTTAAGTCTGAGATCGGCACATACATCAAGTCGATTTCTGTACTTCGTTTTTATGTCAGTTAGTGATAAAAACTCACAGAGATACGTAGAAGCAAACTGAATTATTGATTGGAATTTTATTTCAAGTCCGGCGTCAAAGTACATGTACATGTACTCGTTCGAAAGCACTTCGTAACACACAACACACTGAGGTTTTGGTTCGATTTCATTGCCACACCACGTAAATCCAATTCCAAATAACTCCTATTTTCGAAAACATATTTTCTTTGAATAGCTACCACAAGATATTTCCTTAATGGCACTACCACCACTTATATTACCACCAGAATCATACACTACTTCTGCATCATTAGCATTACCTACTGCCTGAAGTGTATCATGATCACGTTCCTTTCTTTTCAACGATCTGGTTCGAAGCCAGTTTTCTATTATGTATAGGGAGTGCTATTTAACGAAACAACACTAACGTCCACCACATAATAATAATTTCCGAAGAACTTAAAGTTGTCCAGTCAAGATGAAACATAATAAAAATGAAATCTCCGATTTGCGCCCAACACATGTTTACATGTGAGTAGAAACAGTGTTTGCAATATCAATACCTTTTCTTTGTCGGTGACAGTAACGTGTCATAAATTTCTTAATATCTGTCCTCGGGAGCCCTGTGTGTGAATTCTTACAAACAGAGTGTTGTGGTTCCTTTCCCTTCCTCCTCTTTTCTAGAAAAAGTACAAGAAAAGTATACCCCGCTTTGCTGCTTACTTCTTGAACACAGACAATGCATTATGTGTGCTTCATTTACAATCCGGGAGGCGCTGATGATCTTTGAGTCTCTCCCTCTTTTCCTCCTTTCCTTCCTCTGTATTTTTGTCTCATGTGTACGTGTTATCCCTTGTTTTTCTCTATAGAAAGGCAATAAAATTGGAAAATTCTTTGCCCTCTTGAATTCTTTTTCTTGAGAGAATATTTTCTTCTATACTTCACACATAAAAGACCTACCGATCACGAACAGTACAAAGTAAGGGTGATCGTGTAATTCTCCAAGTTTTGAATAGTCCTTCTCTTCTTATGGGTCCAGAGAAAATTATTCTTTCTGATTTTCAAATATACTGTGTGATACGCAATTCTATTGAACTAGAATTTTTAATCATTTTTTACTAATGCTCAATCTAGTCTAGACTCAGAGGACCACAAGGGCAGATCCCGCGGACCACAGTTTGCGGAACGCTGGTTTAGAAAGTACAAGACATTATATGTCCTAAAACGTGGTGTGAAACTTATTTTTGAACAAAATGACGATAATTAACGGCTTATAACTTGAAAACGGTAAGAGATAAGAAAAAATTTAATATGAACAACTTTGTATCAAATTTTGCCAGTTTTAATTTTGTATATAATGACGATTTTGCTAGGACCCACCATTATCGAGATATATACAAAAAACCAAGAGAAGGGACACATTTTGCTATTATGTTGAGTTAGCTCCTCTTGCAGACCCCGGGACTTTTGGTATATTCATCTCCAAGCACTTCCGAATACATTCCAAAAATAAAAAAAAAGTTCGCCAAAAAATCTGTCTACAACCCATTTTTAATCATTCGTTGACTAAACTACGCCACAAGTCTGAGGGATGGGTCGGCACTCCTCTTCTGGTTAAAGTAGCGTCAAGGGCATCTACTTTGGGGGATATCTCTGCATGTATCTGACAGATTGAGAAAAAACATAAAATAACGGAGTGAGCAGGGATCGAAGCTGTACCGACTCCCAAAGGTCCGCCATGTTAGCTAACAAACCACAAGGGTTAGTCTTGATCTGACATATGATTAACATAATTTACAGGGACATCCTTTTCAGTCTATCATTTTTTTAAAACTAACAAATGGCTATAAGACCAATTTCGTTTGTTCCCAATTGAATTTTGAATTCTATTTATGGCCTATATGCATGTTTGGCTCAGGACGGGATAAGACAGGACGAGGGGAATCGATCAGAACTTAATTTCAAGGTACCATGCCGGCAATTCTTCGGATTGACGTTCATCTTTAACTCTTGGGATATTTGGAATTTCCTTCTATCATGAAAGGAAGCCGTTTTCCAAAATTATTGGGATAGCAACTATAAACTCAGCTACATGTACCAGACTCTGAAGATAAGAATAATCTTTTAATGAGCAGTATTCCCCTCGTCGGACCATTAGTGACGATCCATATGCATGGCGTAATTTTAGCCTTCATAATTATTATATTCGTATAGTAAAAAATATATAAAATACTAAGTTTTACAAGTGAATAAACAAAAATAAATGCTTATCCGTATGCTATTTCAGTGCGTATCACACCTGTTCAGATGGTATCACCAACGTTCTGCGCGTGTAATTTATATAAATAAACTGAATCACTGTCGGTAGTCATTATTTCATAAAGGTATATGCGTGTTTACCTTGTACTCTATGATATTGTCAGTAACATGCCTTATGTAGTGTATCTTTTAAGGTTTGTTGCCCGTTAATTTACTGGAATTAAAAGTTTATACGTACCATAATCGTTTACGTGAAAGATTAGTATAATTTTATATTATTTAAGCGAATAAGGATAATTACCCCGGATTACTAACCAATTCCATGTGTGGTTGTGAATTTCGAACCGGGATTAATGCAATCATAAGTATTGGTATTGTAAGTTGTTACACCAATTTATAAGATGGAATCATACAACCACAATTATTACTGTGCTGAAAAACTGTGGGCTTCAAGAGTAAACATTTAATATATATTTTTTTTTAATTTACATTTTTCTACACAGACAGGGATAACATAGATAACATTGTTGGGTTCCTTCGATTGAAAAACAAACACATATTCTGGGAATAAACATAATACTGCATTTAGTAAAATATTTTTTTTTTCTTTTTCTTTTAATGATTGCCTTGTCGATAATCAGAAGATGAAATTAACAAATTACAATGTCTTATAGAATCTGTAGAAGAAGTTATTTTCCTCGAAGACCAGTGACAAAGGTAACTTGATACTTTGTTGGTTAAATTATTCTATTTATGGTCTGATAATATACTACAATGAAGCTTTCAGTTGATAGTTCTTTTTCGTGTACGTTTTGTTAGAGGTGGAAAAGCAACAGGACAGATAAGCTTTTCTTTTATTATTTGTTAAGGGGGTCGCGTTTCCGATACGAGAATATTATCATTTGTGCAGCTCAGTAACATGTTTGGTTTATTTTTCAGTAACAAAAATTTGGAACAAAGTCCAAATCCGGCAGCAGAGCGAACCCTTTTTTCTGGGATTGTAGGATCTCTGCAGACTGCTTGTTTACCTCACTACGTCGCATGAGAATTTCCGACATAAAACAGGAAAGAACTGAAAATTGAAACATAAACTACCAGAAATGTAAAGTACCTGATCACTGGAGAGGTTCCAAACTCCATGTACGGTAGTATACACTTGTTCCAAAGGTAATATCCTCAGTTGTTTGTTGCGAATAATTGCTCCTCTTAGTTTAAGTTCTCTGTACATTCGAGAGGATGTATATGCCCTAAAAGATAAGGGAATTAACGTAAATCAATATGAAGTAATCCTTTCACGAACATCAGTGATTACTTCTGTCAGACTTGAGGAAATGGAAAACGACTAATTGTACAGAATACAGTTTAATATTTTTTCACAGCAAAGTTTCGTATCATACATTGTGAACGAAACCACCATTTATATATAGTTTCCATATCGTTAATATCTGGAAACACACCCGAACTTAGTACTGCTCAACTCTGACAAAAAGTATCTTTTCAAGAAGTTGTTAATGCCAAATTTATTTTGGATTATACTATTACGTTTACTTTCATGGAACAAAAAGTCACTAAAACCTAATTACCTATAGACTGATATTGTACATTATTATTCTGTACTGTTCATAAAGCAATTTTTATTCTTTCAAAGCTACTAAAGACATTTAAACATGTATCAAAGTTTTTTGTCAATATATAAGTGATAAAATAAGACTACCAGTACTTTTCAAAATCATCCATGTGAATGCACACACAAATAAAAAAGAACAGTGGCAACGTTCACCAAATGTATGATCATCATCAAAGAAGTGAAAAAGGATAGATAGGAGTGCCAACTGAAAGCTAGGTAATAGGGTGGTTAGATCATGAAAACGACAGAATTATGCAACCCAAAGGGTAAATGTGTATATAAATGGTAAAATATGGTTGAAAAATATAAGTGGTAAAAACGGTTCCTCACTTCACACAATTTTTTAAGTGGCAACGTTTCGCCAAAGGTATTGGGGGGCTTTGGCGCGGTGGTTATAACACAAAGTATAAAAACCAAAAGGAAGAACCAAAATAATACTTCGAAGTGTTGTCATTAAAGACATCATCGCACGAACAATGTACTTGTGTAAAAAGGTAAAAGCGGTTATATTTACTTAATGTTCGTTTAATTTTTGTATAAGCAATTGTTTGAGAGTATGTTTTGTATATATTTGTGAATATTTTATATTATGTTCAGTTCTTTATTAGAGCCAAAGACTCTGTGTTGAACAAATAAATAAATAACTACTGTTTAAAGAGTGCAGTTACTAGTGATAACCAACAGCTTCATCTTTTAAAACAGCACTGTACAAATAGTTTTTACTGAAGTACACTATTATCAGACATGGAAAATATACTGCCTAAAAATATCTGATAAAAAAAAATTCATACTCCAAGAAAAAGCATCTAGATACCGATACACAATACTTTATTTAAAAAGTAACGAGTAGTAGATACAGATACTCATCAAAAGAACATCGATACTTCACTTATATTTGACTTGGTTTCTTTGAAGAACGCAAATATAAAATAAACATTGATACAAAAGAGATATTTTTATTAATGATAAAACTAATATAAACAAATAAACACTGGCTATTTCAACTGACAGTGGAAAACATCTTTTGCTACACTGAACAATCCTTCCAGTGCTGCACTCGACGGAATGAAGATGTTCTTTATCACAGGAATATGTTTTAAATGCTCAACCCCTTTCCCAATTGTCCCGAAAAACTGGGTTAACAGATCTTGTTCTTAATCACTTGGAACGAAGTCGAAAAATCCATCCTCCTCCTTTTGGAAAATGCGATGTCTTTTCTATTAATGTTGCCAGCACATTTTCATTCACTTCCTTGGATAGAAGATTTGTAGCTGTCAAAAAATTGATGCTACTGAGTAACTGTGTTGACCTGGCTACTGAAGAGCACGATGAAGGATTATGTAATAATCTGATTAGGAAAATAAAATGTACAATTCGCTTGGAAAAGTCAAGTGTTGATCTGGTACCTCAGGCTTGGTCTCGACAGAGATTTAATGAAGCGTTTAAAGTTTCAGAAAATATGGTACAATCAGGCAACATTTGCATTTCTGAATGACAAGGGTCTATCAATGCAGACACTAGCCTAGGAAACAATAGAAAATGTAAACTATTTCTGTTTATGAGGATTGACTGATGGGAAGTGAACGTAGATAGAAAGGAATAAAGCTAGCGAGATCAATTTTTGTGTGTACTCCGTTCGTGGACAGTAATTTCTGCCTATGTTGCAGACTGACTACTGACGCTGTTTACCGCTGGTGGCGTTGTGACAGAAACACAATGGCAATATCCACACAGATACAAGACCGGAACACAGAGTTCCGTTTGGGCTACAGAATTCAAATTATCTGTAGTTCAGTTAATAAAGGTTAGTTATGCGATGATTAATGGATTATGAGAAGTTACTTGGAATATTCAGAAGCTCAGATACAGATAAAACTGAATTAATTGTGGGTACAGACTATCTCGTACAGAGAACAATTGGATGGCAATTAACTAAAAGTTATATCAACCAATAATAATAATTATTAAGTAGATAAAAATAACAGTATTAAAATTCTATATTTTCTACTTTGAAGTATAAGCACTCTATCAGACTTTTGTGACCTACTGATCTAAAAGGATCATTTTTAACAATACGACACGGGCTCGTAGTCAGACATGAGCAGTATCGCGATACAAAAAATTAGTATCTCGGCAAATACTCGATACTTGAGGGAAAAGTATCTGTATCGAAGTATTCTATACCTTGCGTTATCAACTATCGGTGTAAGCGATATTTTGTATGATACTTCCTGAGCAAGTCAGTTCAGTTAATGACTGAGGGAAGGATCCAAGAGAAAGAACACGTCCAAATCTATTTAAAACCAACAAAAATCTTGAGCTAAAACAAATGAAACCCACTAATCTCTGTTCGCACGATCTGCTCATAAACAGCCTGTTTCTTCAAAATATCAACACTGCATTTTACGCTTAATTATTTAAACTTCGTTATAAAATAGAAAACCGGTAGTGACAATCAGATGAGGAAACTATTCAACGGACTCTATTAATAGTTTCTTCACTTTTTCAAGTATTTCTTTTTTACTTTCTTTGGTTTATTTCTTATTAGCGCACCCGTATACATACGGCAAAGCCATTCAGTTTATCCAGTCTATCCTCCCCGACCCCCTCAAATATCAGGAACTACACGTCAGACAGACATATACCGCTTGATTCATCATAGTCTGAAGGGATGAGGAAAACAATGATTTTGACTCCAAAATTAGCAGATCTTTTCCATGTACTTGACGAAGCTAATCTGTCTGTCTGTAACCCCCCCCCCCCCCACCTTTCTTTAGATCTCAGGAACTACAAGTCAGACAGAGATAGGCTATACACCGTTGGATTCGCCGTGGTCTGAAAGGGTGGGGGAAATTGTCACTTTGACTCTGAAGGTGGCAGGTCCTTCTAAATCGCTTATCTTTCTCCGTCCGTACTCAACCCCCAGATCTCAGGAATTACAAGTCAGACAGACATGAGCGATAAACCACACAGTGGAGTATTTACAGGAAAAAGCTAGTCAAAAGTTCGAATCAAAAACTTCACTAAAAACCATAACAACTGATGTTTTCCTTCTGCACAATAGTTATTGCGTCATACAGTCGACACTGGAACGTTATAGCCCCTGACAGTTCGATTTGTCATCAGTTTGAAAGCAGGTGGCGATCAAGTATATTGTTTGTTCTCGTGTATGGAACGCTATATGTTGGTGGCTTCTAGACTGATTTTTACAGTGGATTTCTGAAACAACCTTTGGAGTTGTGTAACTATGAAGCTTTTACTTTGATTATTTATGTGTAGGTTAAGTACTTATTAAAAAGAATATTGTTTTAAAAATATTTTGCAATACCGAAAAAATAACATATTATGTAGTATATATTTTGAATATCAAGGCAAATTTTGTTCATGTGCCGGGCTGGGCCAGGCAATATTTTTAAAGGTTGCATAAAATTTAGACTTTCTTCTAAAGTTTCTCGAAGAAAAGTATTCCGCATGTACACGTCATTTTGTTTACAATAACTTTTAACTTTTCGCGAATACATGAATTTTTAAGCGTTTGACCCCTTATTACAGGAAGATATGGCACTAAATCTGTTCCCCTACAGTTCCTGCATACGAAAAACCAACAATTAGTCCTAGTACAAAAATAACTGAAGTGTTAGCAAACTAAACAGATATTCACCTCATACGTAACATTACTTTTTGTGAAGTAATAACTTAAATTAACTCATGAAGAAACATTAATTTGCAAATTATTATCAAGTTGTTATCAAAATTGAACATGTTAACATGATGCCCACATTTAGTTCTGCCATGTATTGGAATAAAAAGATACCTTACTGCACCTTCATCCAGCCTTTCAGACGCAAAAAAAAATACGAATTAGTTCGGTTAAATTAAACGACAATAAGACTACGGACAATATGATTGTAACTAGGACCATGATAGGTATTTATTGAGATTGTCGAAAACGAAAGTTTATGAATATGGTGTAATACAAAAAATATAAATGTTTCAGTGCTAAATAGTTAGATATACGTGAACATGGCAAGGGAGTTCTCTAGGAAGTCGCTTTACGATTTGATACAAAACTGTTCTAGTAGGAAAATAGAAGAAAAGTTACTTTTTATGGAAAAGAAACTGATTTTGTTCACTAAATGTCTGGATTCTGAATAGGGTACATTACGACGAGCATTAAGTCATTTCAAGTCTGATTTTATACAGAAATGGTCAGCCGCTAGTAATAAAGAAGACAGTTTTTTTTTTAAATAGAAAAATGAAAAATTGCTTCACAGTACAATAAAACTACCTACATGGACACAATCTTAAAAGGTCGACCGAAAAATGACTTCCAGCGAACGTCCAGCAGACGCAAGACAGAGGAGTTAAGAAGGGATACTTCTCATGAAGAACTGACATATGCAGCCCACGTGAGTCAGTGAGCTGCTGGTAATGTCGATGCCTCCAAGATCATAAAAGACAGTACCATGACACCAACAAGAGCCACAAAATACAGAAGAATACACGGGTGTTGGTTTGCGGTGCTTGCGAGGAGGGATTCATTCGTACGGACTAAGATATTTAAAAGATTAGGTGGATGTTGAAAAACTAATCTCGGTTTGGTGGGGAATAGTGATCTTGTGTCAGGGTCAGAGTCCTTACACGTTCATCACAGAAACACACACCTTCAGAGGCTCTAACAATTTTCGTCGAAGCTGTTCTAACTAAAAGGCAATATGAAATCATTCGCGCTGCTAATAAGGATGTTTATCCATGTTATTCACTGGTAAAAGAGGAGAAAAAAAATTGTTATCCATGTGATAAGGCGATAATTGAGTATATTGCCGGAAGAAGGGCACATTGCGCAAAAACGAATTTTTGGTAAACAGCTGGTAAAAATTTAGGTTGAATATTATCAAGAAGTTTGTGAAAGAATATTTATGTCGTTGGCACCAGTATAAAGCGTATAGTCAGATTTGAAAACTGTTAACTAACCTCATAGAATTCAAATTTGCGTGAAAATATAGTGAAAATTGTGTATGCATGTGCCCTTTTTCCGGCAATCAAAGATTTCATGGTGCCACAGCCTAAACGGCTGGAGCTAGAAAAACGAAATTTGGTATGACGGTACATCATCACCAATAGATTAAGAAAATATTACGAAATGTTGGAAAAGTCGCCATCTTGGATCCAAAATGATTTTTTCATAAAATACACAGCCTAAACGGCTCGAGATAGAAAACGAAATTTGGTATGACGGTACATCATCACTATTAAGTTACGAAAATATTACAAAATGTCTCCAAAGACGCCATCTTGGACCCAAAATGGCGGGCTTCAAAAATTAATTTTCAACACCGTTTCAGCTAGAGATACGAAATTTGGTATAAAAGTGTATTATCAAGAGTAGTTTAGGAAAATATTACAACATTTTGAAAAAGTCACCATCTTGGATTCAAAATGGTCGCCTAAAACATTTTCAACCCCTTTTGAGCTAGAGATACGAAATTTCGCATAAAGGTGTATTATCAAGAGTAGTTTAGGAAAATATTATAGCATTTTGAAAAAGTCGCCATCTTGGATTCAAAGCGGCCGCCCTAAAATATTTTAAACACCGTTCTAGCTATGGCACTAATTTCTACCATTCACTTTTTATAGAAAAGAATATGTTTTCTCCGGTGACGGGTTAATTCACTTATTTTTATGTGTGATCTGACTAGACCAATCTTTCTGTCGCACTGTGTAAATGATTGGCCCCTGACAGAAAGCATGTGAATAAGTTCTACATAAAACACATTGTTGAACCATGAACAAAACTTGATCATTGTCGAGTTGAGGTTTTGTCCGCCAGCAGGGTCCTAAAGCAAGACGACAGTTTTCACTTGCGGAAACTTTCCTACATATTTCTTTCTAGCAAGCTACCGAATGAAGATATTACTTGAAATTTGCAGGACATGTATAAACGAACATGGCGGATCGTTTAAAGAAATTGTCGGAAAAAGGGCACATAGGCCTATGTGCCCGTCTTCCGGCAATGTCCTCAATTATAACTGAAACTAATGCTGCAATTAACTTACAGAGGATCTCCTGGATCACACAGCTTCACGATTATGTAAATATCTGGAGCATGTTTCAGCAACACTCACTCCAGAAGAAACACATAGTTACAGCTACTATCAAAATGGGGTTGTGATGGTTCACAACAATCACAATTTAAACAAAGGTGTTCATAACAATGCAGATAGTGATGCAAATATTTTCCAAAGCTCATTTGTTCCAGTGAGACTTCTATATAATAGTGGCAGCCAAATCAAAATTATTTGGCAGAATCCAGCACAAGATTCTGTAGGCCAATACGCATACGCTTTGTACACGAAACCCGTGACATCACTATCGAAGAAATTCAGTACATTGAGAATCAGGTAAGAACCATGAAGTGTACTGAAACAGTGACAGCTGAAGGTGTTGTACTTCATATCAAGCATAATTTGGTACTTGCTATGGTAGATGGTATGGTCTGGTCTGTAATGCTGCAACTAATACATAGTCAACCCCATGTGGACCTATGTGGACAAACATCAAAAAAACTTTAATAACCTGCAGAAACAAACTGTGGAGAATCCCGATGCACTCAAGTTTGGCCTGTCAATTCTGCACGCTAGGATTAGACTTTTTAAGTCACTTTTAGATTTATCATATAAAATACCAACTCAGAAGTGGTATGTACGCAAAGAAGAAGCAGAATTGCAGAGACTAAGAAACAAATCCAAGATCAAATCAGAACGGAAATGGGATAAGATCAGATAAAATGAATTGTATGGGCGGAACGGAAATGGGACGACTAGTAGATATTCCCAAGACAGGTTTCGGGAATACTAATGATGGAAACACATCAAGACGATTCTTTTCAAATGTTAATATTGCTTCTCGAATCACGGAAGTAGATTCAAACAATGAATCAGAGACGTACTGTACAGATTTTTACTCAGTTCAGATCCGCTACTCAGTTGTTCAAGACCAAAGACAAGAAGGAAAAAAGTGCCGTTTTCCAGAGAAACGTTAGATCTACCCTCAGAGACAACTTATCAGCCAATGTCACAGGACAACTAAGATGACAGCAATGAAGATATTAAGAAAGAGGAGGGAAGAAGTGACTCCGAGGACTGAACGTAATAGGATACATAATAACTCATGTACCTTTTTTCTTTCAGGCATATTTCTTTCACGTTTTTTATTAAAAATATCTTAATTACAACATTTATTGTTATTACAGCGCTTGTTGTTTCGATTAAACACACCAAATATTTTTGGCCACAAATTGGCAGCAAATACTCCACTGTGCACCGTTAAACTCACCGTGGTCTGAAAGGGTTGGGAAATCTATAACTTTGACTTTAAAAGTGGCAGGTCCTTTTAAGTCGCTTAGCTTTCTCCGTCTATACCCCTAGATCTCAGGAACTACAAATCGGACAGAAACGATCGACACATCGTTGAATTTTTCGTGGTCTGAAGGGTGGAGAAAATTGTCACTTTGACTCTACAGGTCCTTTAAAATCGCTTAGCTTTCTCCGTCTGTACTCAACCCCTAGATCTCAGGAACTACAAGTCAGACAAACATGAGCGATACATCGTTAGATTCGCAGTGATCTGAAAGGGTGGGGAAAATTATAACTTTAACTATAAAAGTGGCAGGTCCTTTTAAGTAGCTTAGCTTTCCTCGTCTGTCTCCCCACCTAGTTCTCAGGACGCTGACTAGTTTTGGGGTTAGTTCTTAAAAGAACATTTTATATTACCGGGGACGCTTTGGTTTTGTCCATAAAACCACTACTTAGCTTATTATTTTCTAGTTTATGATGTAAAAACCAAACGAAACTAAAGAACTCAAAAAACCAAATACGAGTTCCTGGCAAATTAAGACTGAAATTAAGTTTCTAATTATAATTTACTGTGTTGTGTGCATAACTTTAAACATACGCAAGTTAAGAGAAATATTTTATTTTGAGTTTTTAATTCCATACATACGTGTTTTGTCGTATTGAAATGCAGTTGAAAGTTAAATAGTGCTGCAAAGATGGTATTAAAAATCGTAGTTGTTTATTACATCAGTGATTTCATATCACGGAAATCCAACTTTAATTACAATGAAATATGATAAGTTTAACAGAGAGAAAAGACTGTAGACATTACTTTTTTCCTCTTAGGATACTACTGAATGATAATTATGTATTCTTCCGAATAAAAATTTAAATGTGAGGTAACGCCAGTCATATAGTTTTATCACAGATATTTATATATCAAGTAAATGGTATTGGTTTCTACATGTATCAATACTACATATAGTTTGCCTCTAACGCAATATATAATATTTTGTATTTTTGTTTACGATATTAAATTTATATTACTCTCCTGGTACTGTGATACCACTCAGCCACTGCAGTTCTGGGAATGTGAATTCAAAGCTCTTAACGGGTCACAGTGGATGAGATCAAGGGAATGGCAAAAAGAAGTCCCTTCTACAATACTGGAACAATTACTGTAGAACGCAGGGTACCATATACTTAGAGGAAAGATCTGATGCACGAAAGAAAATGTTAGTGGTATTTTTTTGTTTGTTTGTTTGTTTGTTTGTTTTACAAGCAATCATTCGTTATCGATTAATTTCAATAGTCATTTAAACTTTCAGATTAGATTCAACCTAATCGATCCAACTGTTCCAACTTAAGATCAACAGGGGATCAAAACCGTACCTGGATGAGACCATCGTGAGCAGAATTTTATTCAAACCTGAAACCCTTGACATTAAATCACCGGGAATGGGTATACAAAACTGAACTGTTATGTTACTACAGCAAACAGAAAGCAGGGAAAAACCTTTTAACATTTTTTAAAAAGAAATTGAGTATGAACTAAGAGTATTGCTAACAATGTTTGTTTAGGTTGTAATACAACAGTTGTAACTAGGGATACACACACATCAATATAAGAATAAGTGTTAGTTTTTTTTTACACCAAAAGAAAAGAGCAAAAGCATTTAACAAATTACCTACGTAAGTTACGCTACATAATCTTCGTAAACGACAGAAGCATGGTAGCTTGTCAGGAACTCATAGAGGCATAGTCGAATTTCCATAGAAATTTTTAAAATTGTTCTTTGCGCTACAAATAAGTAATTCTAACAATCATATTTTGAATTATAGAATATGCTACTGTGGAATTTGAGGGACCAGTACTTAACAGTGAAGGCAACATTCAAGAAACAGCGAGCAGAAGGGAAAATACCCAATTTCACACGCCCATCGGGAATTTCAAAAGGATTGCAACAAAGATGGAGTTCTAGATCACCTAATACACATTCACAAAGCTATTGTCTCCACACAGACTCCTGGCAAGTGAACCTGATAGCGGATCGTTTTGGCAACGTTTATTTATACACGGTGTCAAAATGGGATACATTTTCCTTACGTTAAATCAGACTTCGCCCTAAGATCGGAATATTATTTCCGAATTTAGGTGGATTACTTGTTTGTGCAAACGTGACGCTGTATGTCCTCAGGATTTCTCTCTCGCAAACTTTCCCTTATAACTCGGAAGAGAACTAACCAATCAAGATCCTTGTTATAAATCAACAAAATCTTTTATTCTTTCTGATTCAGGAATTCACAAACTCCGTGAAGTTATCAAAGTCACTTTTGTAAGGGTCCAATATTGAAGAAAATTCTTCCTCTTTGTTCTCATATTTTAATGAACAATGAATATTCAAAAGTATACTATTTTCCAAGTATTAATGTTCATTACTATTAATAATGAATCTGATTAAGGTTCATCAAAATAGTTATCAAGGGCCGTATTCACAACTTAGTAATTTAGCATGTTACGTGCCATAGAAATTGATTTATTCAAGTGATTTTTTAGTTTTTACAAGGCACGGTCTTACCTGTTTCCTTATGATCCTCCTCTAAAAAACTTATCCTTAGCCTTGAGAAAGCTCATTGAAACGTACGCGTAAACTAGAGTATACATGATATTAAGTGAGTCTTTCTACCATTACAAAGTTAACATATTATGTAATGCTCCTGACCACGTAGTGGCCTTAACGAAATATTGGAGCTATCTAGTTAAGTAGTAATCAGGTAAAACATTTGGTGGAATAGAGGTATGTCGACTGTTCATAATATTGTATCTTTGTCTAATGTGAAAAGTTTAATGTTACGCAAGAACACGCTATAATCAGAATTTGCATTCTCACGTATCCATAGGGTTTTACAACAACAATGAAATAAATATTCCTTAACCAACGTTTCAGTCGTTTAGATTGTGATTATCTTCAGAGACAGGGGAAACATATCTGTACCTGAGAGCTAGAACCGCGTTAAGTTCAATTTTGGCCAAAATGTGATCAAAGTAGTTTTGTACAGCATTCGGAATGCCTCAAATACTGGTTGCTCGATTCTTGTTGTAAACATGTTAATAATATAAACAAGTAAGTCTATTATGTAGTTTGACCACCTATTTTCTACTTGAAAGGAAGTTTTCTTTCTCGAAAACAAGGGTTTGTGACTTACGCGCTACTAGCTTTCAGCTACAGATTATACTAGACCATAGCACATTTCTATTTTGTACATAATATCCTTCTTCCTACACATTTATACCTTCCCTTGGTGTTTTTTCTGACCCTGATGATGCTAACAGTAAAAGTAAACCGTCGGTTAGTGACTACAGGCAATTAATTATAAGAAGTGCTCTGGATCTATTTGTTATGTCTTGATTGATTTTCCTTAGCAACAACCATTGGAACTTCATTTTAATATATATTGATGAATAAACACCTACAGAAGAGTGTAAAATTTTAGACAGAATCCACAAGAATAAGCTGAGATATTGTTGCTCAGGTAAGTTGTGCTGCTTTTTTTTTTTTTAAAGTATCTTAGTTTGTTTTAGTATTATTCCGATACAGACTGAAACTGTACAAATACGTAAGTACGTAAAATCCTGCTATTACTTCCTTTGGTCAAATATAAACCATGAATTATGGAAAACAATGAATATGCTAAACTTTTTTGTACTAACAAGCTGAAAAAAAAAACTTTGCTTCTTACATATGATAACTATGAATGCGATCAAAATATTAACTACGTTCAGTAAAATACACCTTAAAGGGCAGTCAGTCTAACTATATGAACGTTACGAATTTTAATATGACAACCATTTCAAACTACTTACTTATATACACCTATGACTGACGTGAAATGTCTAGAATTGCCTGGAATCAAGTTCGTAAATATGAATTCAAATCTCGTGTTGTTTGTTTTTGTGAGAATGTAGAGAGCTTCTGTCATTCCTCGTAACTTCTGCAAGTACAAATACAGTATTCAATAGCAATATTGCATCAAAACAGATTTACACGCTTCTTAAAGTTTGTTAAGCTATTGATAATTTTAACTTCTTAAACCCATCCCTTACGTATTGTATGTAAGTAAAATATAAAAGAGAACATTAATGTGCTGAAATACGTTACGTACGAGTAACTTGAGTTTAAACCTATTTCGTGAGATGAACATTTAAATTCGTATACACACAACGTAATATTTAATTAACAATATATTAATAGCATTAAGTAAAACCTTCCTCACCATTTGATGCATCCACTTTAACACAGCACTTTCTGTAAAGCAATGTTTCTGAAATTAACGTTTAAGAACATGTAATTAATATACACATATTCAGTTAAGTATAACAATTTACATTTATGCAGTTAGCATAGAATTACTTTAAGTAAACCACTACTTATAAATTTAGTAGGTTCACTTCCGAAAATACATTTTTTGCGATTACTAAATATTAAGAAAAACAGAATATAGGAATACTAGCAATAAAAGGTTCAAATCCTGCTCTAGTAGTTTCTACTGGATTTTTCTCAGGTTCTGTAACGGTGACGCCGGGATCGAACCAAGTGCATGCCGAGAGGAAGAATCGAGAAGGCTTGCGAAGCTTATGCCAAGGAGCCATATGTAGTTTACAACTGACAATAAATTAAATAAAAATAATAATAAAAAAACAAAACGAAATCGTAGCGAAATTGCCTGAAATAAAGAAGTACATGCTATTTGAGTTTCAATTGCAATGTTGTCTATGATAATTAGAGCAATATCAAATTCCTGAAAGACTATTGTTTACATCCATACAACTTCATAATTACTAGGAATATATGATTGAAAATGAAAATATTGTATTTGTCTTTGTACAATAAGAATCGAAACAATAAAGAGCAACTAGGTACCCGACTCTAATAAAGAGTTTCCTCTAAACAAATATATCGTGGGGTTGTTGGTAAAAGTACCTAAGTCACATTTACACAATTGTTATGATAAATCACAGAATTTGTCAAATGAATTGCAAACCGGTTATTATAATCTATGAAGTCTTGTAATTTGTTATTTGGTTAATTTTACCAGTCATAGATTGAGTGTTTTTTGAGTACTTTAGGCGTGTAATCCCAATTTTGGGAAAATGGAGTCGGGTACTTTACCAGCAACCCAAAGATAAATGAGAAGGAAACATCACCACGTGTCCAAAAAGGAAAAAGATACAAGTTAATGGAAAATAAAATATGATGATAGCAAAGTTAAAAAACGTGTGCAACTTATCCTCAATCATATTGAAAGAGGTAGAAACACAGGATCGAATCTGAAGGATGTGAAACGCTGAGTAGGAAATGAACAGTCATTCGCAATTAGGGGTATATTAGGCGCGAAATATTACGTAGAATGAGGAAAAACTAATACAACAGTGTTGTTTATAATTTAATTGAACATCATGGTAACTTCGGAAACACCAACGCGAGAGGAAATTACAGACATATTCAAAAATGAGGAAACAATAGAAAATCAGGCACTTGATTTCACAATAATTCAAATATCCGAAGCAAGTGTGATGAATCACTTGATTTTGGAGACTCAAGTAATCCAAAAACGAAGGAATGTAACCAATATCAGTGAAACGTGGAAAGTTGTCATCACAGGTATCATCAGACAACCCTCATGCTCCGTCCTCACCACGGAAACTACCAAATCATGTCGATGACTACTATTACTTACAAAAAATTATTCCTACTCGACTCACGATGGGCAAGCAGCAAGTCGTGCCACGAGGTCATTTCGAAGTGTGCAGCACAGGTACGCAAAGGTAACGAATCTGAAAATGTTACAAAAATATGAAAATAGAATTGTAACGGTAGCAAGAAATGAAAGACCGTTCTTCAACAGATCAATTATGCTGTGAAAGCGATATCAGAAGAAATGAACCCGAAGAATCACGATTACATCTTACGTATGTGGGCATTAGCAGCGAAAAGAGAAATGTATCCTAATGTACATTTCAAATGTCGTGGGAAAGACACTTTAAAAGAAAATACAACATTGGCAGTAGGATAGTAGCATACATGGTGTCGAAGACACAAATTTTAGACGAAATGGATTTGAACAAAGCGGAATCAAATTTCGTGTTGTGTGTAAAGAACCTTACTGATAGTGAAAATTTGTCACCCACACTGATAAACACAGATTTGATTAAGAATTACATTATCATAGTCCATTGCCAGAGAGAGAGATTATAAGTATGTTTTGATACAAATGGATCCAATTCAGCTAATCTTATATAATTATGCCGACCATTGCAATGGAGAAACTTCATTAAACAATGGACGCTTCATTAACCAATGCACGTACTCATGCAAGAAAACTCCGGCAAATTAAAAAGCAAGAAGCCACCAGATTCCACGCACATACCAGTTTCAACGCGGCCAAAACTTGTTTGATGTTCATGGAAGATATATTTGTTCCATCCACCGGCGATAATAAAGTATTTCTAATGATTGACAGCTGAAGTACCTTTAGAGATACAACTTCCAGAAAGAACAAACTACCTTCTGATGTCCATTTACTGAAAGTCTATGCCACCAACATGTACTGGACTCATTCAACCACTTGATATGTAGTTCATTCGACTTCACAAGAACAGCGAAATACATCACTTACACATTATTCATCATGATCCAAAATTACAAATATGGCATCGAGATAACTTCATCCAGTTAAAATCACTTGTACAGCCCAGTTTTAGTTTACAGCCCCTATTTTTAAAGAAACCTTAAGTTTGGATTTTATTAGTGTAGATACTTGAATGCAGACCGAACAGGCTGTGGCTCAGTGGTAGAACGTTGGCTTAGCATTCGGGAAGACCTGGGATCGATTCTGGCAAAGGTTTTTTCCAGGGTTTTTCCTCAGTCACACAAGGCAAATGCCGGGATGGTATCTACGAAATAGGTCCTGGCCGTCTATCTTCCAACATCCTGTCCCCACTCTATCCCGGCCTGAGCGCCTAAAGGTCTTAAAACAAATTCAAACTTGAATGCAGAATCGGAACCATTTAAAACTTCAATGCGGTTCTACTTCGAGACTGTATAACTTTGGGAGGGGTGAAGAAGGGCTGTATACTTTATGCGATGCACAAATTGCACTTATTTATTCTATGTAAAATACACCTTAACTGAAAATTTACACACATACTGCCGATAAATAGGCACAACACAGTCAACACAAACATGTTTGTAGTGAGCTAAGAACGAGACTTACTTTCAAGCACAGTTTCACTTCATAATTTTTCATCATTTACACTTCGATGGATTTTACCTCATATTAGGGATAAAATACACACGTTCTTGGACTTTGCTATTATCATATTTTATTTTTCAACAACTTTTATGTTATTCCCTTTCTGGAACGTGGTGTTTCTCAACGTTCCACTCTGAGTATAAAATAAGTTGATAGTTGAGCTGAATCTTGGTCATAAAACATTATTCTTCCAATTTTATTTATTGATCATAATTAACTCTTTATAGGACATTTTTTATATTGGTCAGAGACAAACTTCGTGGTCGACTGTGCATTGAGAGATTGGATTTAACCAGAGGACTTAGTTAGCTCATTGTGCCACTTCCACACAATTTCCGGCCTTTCGTGATAGGAGTTGGTAATTTTCAGTTCACGTGAATCCTCAACTGTCCAACTCTGATAGAGACCTCATACTGGAATCGAACTCTGCTCGCCCAAAGGCGAGAATTTTACCTGTTACACTACGCAGAAGCTTATTCTTCTGTATAGATTTTATTTTTATTTATAATTTTTATAAATTCACCCACAAAGAAGTACAATAATACATAATTCAGGAATACCAAAATCGAAGCTAAAATGGCAGTTCTTTCAAAATGGATTTTTATTGCACTCTTTAATAGAGAAAAATGTTCCCTACTAAAGATAATTCGTATTCATTATGTAGCACGAAGTTTTGGCGGAGGAATAAAAGAGAAAATTTGCTTGGTTTTTCACTCGCGTTTTGTTTTAATGGTTTACTTTCTCACTCACTTTATGGCTTACGGAACTCGCAAGTTCATCGGCGCATTAACAAACGTTCGCCATTGGATCAATTATGGGCAACATCAAGCCAGTTTTTAACTATGAAAGATCCCTTCTAATATTGCCACCCCAACAACCTCTTTCACTCCGGTTTACCAACCAATAGGATGGAATTCGGTTTTCCCCATCTGAGTACATGGCCTGCCGATCTTAGTCGTCGTGATTTCATTAATCTTATAATTCGGCTTTTCTCCCATTGGCTGAGCGCTACTTGATGGTGAATAGTACTCAGACGATAAGAACAGTCAAAGTTCGTGAAACGGAAAAAGTTATTATATCATAACTTTTTATTTATTTATTTGCCTGCATTTCTGAGCCGTACTAGCATCTACCCATCTGAAGTACGAGAGATGTCCCTCAACAATTGTCGAAGTTTGAAATTAAAATTCTGTGATTCTGAACTGATATCGGAATTCCAGCTCCCCAGAATTCCGACTTTCCGAAATTTAAACACGCTTGAAAGCGCAATTGGTAGACATTACTAATATAATCTTTTACTCACTCAGTGAACTGCGGTTTTGTGCAGCCTCTATCCGCCAATTGTTTGATTTATTCTTTTAACCACGCTGAACTTCTGAACGTCTCCTTTTTATATCAGAGCTCCAATTTTTCCGAAATGACAAAAATGGCATCCCGATTCTGGAATCCACATATCAATTCCGAAATTACAAGAATGACATCCCAACCAGATATCAATTCCGAAATTACAAGAATGGAATCCCGATTCTGGAATCCAGATATCAATTCTGAACAACCCTACTCGGCAAACAACCATTTGGGGAAAGGGATAGGAGAAATAGCAGCTAGGTATTCAATTTGACGTCCTATCCCAACACTGGTAGGTGAGACTACGGAAAAGACCTCGGACGGTTATGTGATAATTGATTGAACCTCCACCGCCTTTGCGGTGATGTTTGATTTTCATTCTAAGTCCAGTCAAATATTCGAAATGACGATTCAATCAACAAGACTTTTAATAAAAAAAATAATAAAAAATTGAGTTTAACGTAGATACTGACCAACTAAAGTTCCAGTGACACGTATTAATACTGACTCTCAGTCAGCAATACTAGCTCTCAACTCCAATGAACAAAAATTATTTAAATCGTCACCACATGTAATCAACACGCTGTACTTGTATGACACTCTTATTAAATCTGCAAAAACATACACATCACCTGGATTCCAGAACACTCATACTGCATCTATAATTCAATAGTAGACAAATATGCTAGAGAAGCTGTGAAAAATATAGACATATATAATATAAGGGTTCTTTGGGAAGATTTAATATATAAAGTCAGGAAAAAGATCAAAAATAAATTTATAGAATGGATTCAATCCACACCTCATCTATCACGTCAAACAAATAGGGCACACATTGACTTACAGTTTAATATACCTTGGTACTTCTCTACGAAATTAATTAGACAAGCCATAGTTCTAATAATCAGACTAAGATCCAAACATGTGACCACCAAACAACATTTACACAAAATTCACATAATAGACTCCCCACACATCGATCATATATTCTTTCAATGTCCATTGTGAACAATATAGAATCCCTTTTCAATTGTATCAAAGAATTCTCACTTTATTAATGTAATTAGTACAAAAAACTAATAAATTACTTGAATCATCAACTATGTGAAAAAAAAATAACAAATCTGAACAACCATCGTGTAACTCGAAAAACAAAAATTACCTCATTCGACAACAATGAAAAATAGTGCTCTTTTCTAAAAACATCTAATTACGTATGGGAATTCAGCAGTGTCAAGAATCTAGCGTAACAGTGCATACAAGTTAACATAAAAGGTTTCAATTAAATGCAAGTAAATAAGAAGGATTTCTAAAATCAAATGACCAAATGGTGCAAATTTTGATAAAAGAAGTGGAGTCATTCTCCAACTTTTAAATCAAGATCGTCGCCAGGAAACAAGATACAAGGTAATACTGTGCCGTTATGCTCAATGCTTACTTCATCTTCTCGAAAACATGAAGGAAGCCTGTGTCAAACTTTATATAAAATTGTTTAAATCAATGTTGCTCTGCCATATCTCGGGTTTTCTTTTTCTTGACCTTCTTCTGTATTCAAATATGCACTGCACTAGTCGAATTGACTGAACGAAAAATTGCGAAATATAACCTGTTTATTCTGGATAATAAACTCTACAATGGAAAAAATACTTTTTATTACAACAATGTGAAGTTTTTATGATGTAATTTTAGATTTTCTTTTCCTATCATGTACTGTCTCCAAAGAACTGTATTTCTCCTATTACGATCCCTCTCACATATGGGAATGAGATGAACTTCATCATAACTGTCACAGTTTATTCTAATGGTAACTTTATATGTATCTGCTTTGAATCATCTTAGAACCTCTGGCATTCAATCTGTCCGAGGATGGAGGAGAACATTGGTTCTAGCTTTAAATTGAATTGAATTAAATTTTATTTATGTTCCTTAGGCGTTTTTTGCTCAGGCCAGGACAGACAGGACAGATAAAACTTTAAAGGTACCATCGCGGCATTAACCTGTGTAACTGAGGAGAAATGCTGGAAAAACCTCATTCAGGATGACTAGACGTTGGATTCAAACCCCAAATATTCCTCATGCGAAGTTAACGCTCTACCAACGGTCTCTCGTTTCCTATCCTTAAGTTAAAAACTCCAACACCCACCGGGCGTACTATGGGAAACTAGGAAAAGTCAGAATGGCCGAAGCAAGCAATGTTCCATATTGTACCACGTTCTCAGTGCTGATCCAAAGAATGCTGTTTGTTGCCTATAGAGCACGGGAACGCTCTGTTTAAGTAGCCTCACAAATTTAGCGCAACGCTGTTTGATATCTTTACAAACTTTGGAGGGAGAAAGTATAGTACGGAAGTGTTAAAAAAACATGTAATTGCAACACTAGTGTTATCAATTGAGACTTGAGACGTTTCTTTCCTAAATTTCTTACTCAAAGCATATGCTATAGTATAAAAGTTGCAACGACTACAACCATGAACGCTTATAATGGCAACAAAATTATTGTTTACGAACACACAAAATAATTTATTAACCGTATAGAAAGAAAACGGGAAAATGAATAAATTGAATAGCATAAAATGTATGAGTTTGTTTCCTTTATTATAGTAAATTGCTGATTACATATTGCAGAACATTACCCACATACACACCTTAGCAAATAATAATATGTTCTATTATTAAACATAAACAAACAAAACAGAGATTCAAATACAAATTTCATTTACTACTAGTAATCAAACAGTTAAGTTCATAGTATGGAACCTGCTATTTGACATCGAACTACTGAGTTCAGTGAGTGTCTGAAATCGTGAGTTTTTTTGTTGACAGGGAACGATGGGTCTCTATTATCGGTCGAGCCTCAACATACTCGTATTCCAATTTACTATTATCTAAGAATATTAATAGTATTATGCAGCGAACTCATTACTTGAACTTTGAATAATGTATTCTGAATTTTGCTAATGCTGAAAGTTAAACGGTTAACTCTTGCAATGAACAAGATCGTTACTAGCTTAAAGGATATCTAATTTTTGTTTTACACTTATTTAAGAATGTAAATTAACACACTGAGTTAACCGTTTATTTGATCTTTAGATATCTAAAGCTCAGGATAGGATAGGGGAAAGGATGCGGGACATAGTCGGCCATGATCCAAGTTGAAGGTACTATTCCGGCATTTGCCTGGTGTGACTGAGGAAAAACCTCAGTCAGAATAGTCGGCCGCTGGGCTCAAACCCAGCACCTCTCGAACGCGAAGCAAACGTTCTACCGCTGAGGTACACCAGCTTAATGGAGGTTGTAAGTATAAGCTTTAAGGCATTACTTAAGATTTCATGTTGTGTATTAATATTTGTCGTTGACAATGTTCTCTTTTTTATCTTTTGAATGTGTATGTAGGGGCTGTGTATACTGTTAAAACAGCAAAGCTATTCTCGGAACTTTACATCTCTTAGCTAATTTATTTTCGCAAGTAGCTCTATTTGTTATACAAAAATATTGAACTTTTCCAGGATTTGTTACTGTAATAATTATGGTTATTTCAAGGAGCTACAAGCAAAGCAAAGCAAAGTTATTAGTTTGCTCGTTCCTGTTTTCTTGTTTCAATCAATTGTAACGTTTCCACTAGGAAACAAGGGATCTTATTCTAGAAATAGGGGATGTCGCATAAAATGAGAGAGGTACTAAAGTTTCGGTTGGTAAGAACCCTTTTAAAGTAGATACATTTTCCGCGCTCTGACTCATCACTTAGGTAGGATGGATTCAGGCCTCTTGATGTTGTGGAATCGTGACTGACTCCCATCTGTCCAGAATGGTACTTTAAATGATGATGAGTGGTACTACTGCATTCTGATACTGTGACTGTTAAGTCGCTGCTGCTCTCTCACTCTCAATAAGTCTTGGGTGAGTACTCGATACTAACTAGATGATGTACCTGGTCTTTTTCTTTGGGAAAAGCAATTCCTGAAATCCCTCGTAACAAGCGTTCTTGATTCCGGGTGGCCTGCAAACAAGTCGACTGGTTCGGGACATTCCCGAAATGTGCTTTTGCCATCCTTCCTAATCAGAAAGTCAAGTCGCTTAGTTAACATTTACATAGCATGTATGTTATACAACAATGACATAACTTCTGCTTCGTTCACGTAATTTACACAATATTTGTTTACGCATCAACTGTACGTAACTTTTTTATAATGATTATTAGAGTTTGAATTGATATGCAATAAAAACAATCAACATATGCATGCAACTATGCACTAAAAATCCCAAGAATATGCCCTAAATATGCAATGAAGAAGTAAATGTGCAATAACGAATTCCGCCATAAATGATCAAGTTTATTGCAAGTAAAATGTGAATGAGTTACACAGGCATAAGATATTGATGTCTGTAAAAATTTAACATACAACTCTACGTCTATTTATCTAAAACAACTGGATTCAATTTGACATGTAATACAAGAAATTGATATTCATTATAGAAAACCTAACAGACTTTTGGACCCCAAATTAAAGTTATTGGCCTTTAGAGTTGCAATACAGAACAATGTTGTTGTTTTTTTTTTCACTTAACACATTTTTGTACACGGAAAATGTTCTTTCCGTCTCACAACTTGTTAGAGGGTAACATTTTAAGGAAGAAATGTCAAGAACCTCCTTTTCCTTGAAGTACCTGACTAACATCCGATACAAATTTTAATCCTGGATTTTTTGTAACAACTTATCCTACCTTCTGAATAAATGCTGCTCCAACTGAATTAGAAGTAATTTTTCTCTAATTCTCCCATTCGTTCCAAGCCTGGCGTTAGGTTAGGGTGACTACCTGTTCCGATTTTCGCGGGACAGTCCTACAAACGCACTGAAAGTCCCGTGTCCCGAAAATCAGCCGATGTGTGCCGCAGAATGCTTTAAATTCTACGTTTCTTCTCCGCGAGAAAGAAATATTACAGGCTGTAAAATCGAACAAAAAATACTCATTCAAGTTGCAAAAAAAAAAGAGGCCCCCCCCCCCCCCCCCGTCACACACACACACAAAACAGCATTAAATTTGTACTCACTAATGTTGATATCTGACTAAATTGTGTATTGTGTCGTAAATTTACGATTCATGTAGTGTTTCGGTATACACATGCAAATAAGCTTTTCTTAATCTTGTCTTTTTAAGAGTTTTTTTTTTTTTTTTTTCAAAATCTGAGAATTTTTGAAATACAATATGAAGTTCTATCGCAAGTAATATCCCGCAATTTATGATGAGGTGACCCGCAATTTCAACGTGAAAAGGTGGCCACCCTACGTTAGGGTGAATTTCAAAATTATACCCTTGTGGGAAGGAAGTTTTGACTTAAAAAGTAGAAAATTTGCAATCGTTAATTGAATTATGCATTAATGTTAAATACATGCACTAACCTCCCAAATATGCACTATTAAAGCTGCACCATTTCACCCCAAAACATCTCGAACGAATATTTTTTAACCGAGCATATCGATATACCCTTGTATAGAAAACATGCAAATATGCTAAAATCCTAACTCTACTGATTATATAACCGGATTGATGAACTTTAGCAACTGTTTGTATCGTCATAACTCAAAGTCTTTTCTTCGATATTTTTGACTATGAATAAACACTGTTGCGGTCCCTTATCCTCTGGGTCCCTTACACAGACGAGCCCCTACAAAATTTACTTTACGAAGTGTTCACAAATAAAAATATCAGTTACTAATTTAGGAGAGAGTTTGTATGCACTCCTATTTTCATCAACTGACTGAGGGTAACTGATATGGTACGAACAATGAACAGTGGCTTCAACTTAAGAAACAGATCACATCAGGATCAAGTATCAGGCAATTTAAAAATCTAATAATATGAAACATGTTTAGTAATTTTTGGGGATGAAAGAATCAAACCTCAAGTACACACTAACAACTTAGTAAATGAAAGAGTCATTACAAGTCAATTCAAAGAAATCCAGAAACAGTTTCCACTACATCATCTCAAATTTGGACAATTATTTCTCTGGATGTAAATATGAACAATGGCAACATATTAATCCAATATTATGAATAGATCCACAAACATGATGCAAGGAAGGATTTATTTATTATTTATTATCATTTGTCATAATTGAATCGGTAGTTGGAAGAAGGAAATAAATCCCAAAATCTGTTTTGTGGAAAATTAACAAAAACTGTATAACATTTTTATTATTTATTGAACGGAAACTATATTGTAAGGATATGAAGCATCTAGCGCGTGGACAGAAGACAGCTGACACATGCTAAAGTGTAAATAACAAAACAGGCAGACGATGCTAACCGGAGACAAACGAAGACGTCACATCAACTAATGCCATCTACAAGAGAAACCGAAGGAAGAGAATAAAAGTTGCCACAGCTAACCAGACCGCATCATACTTTGCCCTGCAATGATCACCTTAAAACCTCTCTCACTCTGCTACCGGGAGTGGAACCCATCCTATACTATCCGTTGTTGGGATAGTGACTTCCCATCACACTCCGCTGTCGAGAGTGTTACCTACAAGAGATTCCATCTACCTGCTGTCGGGATAGAGACTCTTCACCTAGTCCTCAAACTTCAATCTGCTGTCGAGACTAAAGTTCCTTAATAATTCCATTGTATTAATAAGGAAAGGAGCTTAGTTCCGGACGCTCTTTTTATTAACCTGTATAGTTTTGCAATAAAATGGTAATGGGTCAAAATCCAAGATCCATTCCGTAACAGTGATAACAATAGTTGCTATACGCAAATATCTGCTAACAATAGCTGTTAAAAATAGCAGTTTAGAAGAAAACGTATCTAAATGGGAGTTGTTTATTCCCGACTGTGAAAAAGCACTGTAAACACCATTTTAGACTAACTTATTTACTTGTATCCTGTTGTGTGTGCAGTAGAGTGATGGATTAAGATAATTTAGTTCATACTATAACTGTTAGCAAACGATCGTATGTAGTTATCGGAGCTTGAACTAACTGGTGGAGAAGGAATAGTATATAAAACAATTAAATCAGGAAAGTATAAAGCGGTGGGTACGGGGAAGCGTAATTCAGTTTCATGCTAAAATAGTGTAATATTTCAACCGTGATTACATTCAGGGTATTTATGAACTACACCGACAAACTTCTGAAGGCGATTCTTCACATCAAAACAAGAAGAAATTCCTCTGACAAATTTTGGAAATGCGCATAATTTCGGAGCTACAGGCTGTCGAAAGCGTGGAAAAATGAACTTTATAGCTTCATATTTCTATCACCACGAACATACAGTGATGCGGAATGGTACCGTCAAGGATTTTAAATCTACACTATTCAAAAATGCATATTTCAAAATTTCGCAATGGGCACGTAAGGGATTTCCCAAAGGAATTAGGAGAGTCCCAGAAATTCTCTGAAGTAAAGATGGGTCAAAATTAGTATAAATGGGACGGTTTTCCACCAGGAAACAATAATTCGTTTGCGCGAAGTCGATATTTCACGTAGATTCCATATACCGAAAAAAGTTTTAGTAAAATGCGTGGTTGCACAACAAGTAGGAGTAAGAATTACATAATTTCACAGAACGTTTTATTTATTTGTTATCAAAGAGATTGAATATCACTGCCCAATTGGATACTATGAATGGCGTATGCCATCTTTACTCACACGGAAAGTCGTTTAATTCATGCTCATTTCACCCTACCTCATCTTCAGAAATCCCCTACTAACTTTGGGGAAGTTGCGCGTTTATTGCGGAATTTTGAAATATGCATTTTCAAATGGAGCAGGTTTAAAGTTTTTGACGATACTACGCCGCATCAGCTTACTATTCGTGGTGATAAAAATGTAAAACTCTAAAGTTAATTTTCCCACGCTTTCGGCAACCTGTAGCTTCGAAACTATGCACATTTCAAAAATTTGTCAGAGGAATGCACTTTATTATTTCGTCTTATTTTGATGTGAGGAAAAACTTCCAGAGGTTTATCGGTGTAGTTCATAAACACTCTGTATATACACCTTGCCCAGGCATACCGTGGATCTCCATCGAAAGCCCGTCGTCCCCTTCCAAAACGAATTTATAGATACGTGCCTGATTAAATGTGAGAAGGGAATGGGTAAACCGGAGCCCGGATCTAGGGGAATGCAAAAGGGTATTTGCCCCTATGCACAACCAGTTTGGATCATTTGGGGTGCGCCTTTTCGATATTAACGTGTTAGATTTGGCAGGCGGCAGAGGTACAACACAAATGACTGTGTCCGCCTCAGGCGCAGTATTTCATAGATGCAGTAGGTGTTCACACGTCATGAGTGTCCTCTCCACAGACAATTATCTGCTCTATTGTTCCGTTCTTCCAGCAGTTCTGTTTGTTTAGAAAAAAGGAAACAATGAGTTTTACCTTTAGCAAAGTTCGGAGAAAAACAACTGCTAAGATAGTAATTGCTATTTTTCATCGGTGGTAGCAGTGATAGCAATTTAGCCGAAGTAGCAGTGAAAAAATAGTTGCTACGCTATTTTTGCCCATCTCTATCACATCGGTTTTTCTGGGATTTTCTAATGGTTTTTTGTTTTCTTTGGGCAGTATATAGATGCACGATCCCTTCCAGATATCAAATCCAGCATAAGTAAATTTTCAATTTTTTGGCTTTTATTGTTTTCTTCCAACTGCCAATTCAATTCTATTATTTTCTTATACAGGATCACTAAATTTGGCACAGAAGAAAACATGAATTTATAGCCTGTTTTGGGTACGCGCTTTAAATAATGAAGACATATAGCACTTCTTTCTTTATGATGACACTATGACATAATATAGATATTAAGCCATAAATCTAAGTAAAAAATAGTGGACACAAATCAAATGAACGATTCTTTTTTAAGTAAGAACTTAGTTTTTCAGAATATCAACATAGTAGCTAATTGAAAAATATATTCTCTGAACATTAATGCAGCAATTGTTTTAATGTTTAAAGAAATATTTCAAAGTAAACAAAAAAGTCTTAGTAAACATTTGTCACGAGACATGTTCGAGAAAACTGATATTCAATCTTCGGGAAATCTTAAATAACTATACAGATCTAGTATCATCTAGAATGTTCATTTAGAGCCCAAAAGATTTAGTAATGCTTAAATTGCATATACTTTGCGCGCACACACATACACACACAAACAAACTAAGTATCATACTACTCAACTTAAAAAAAAGGTTCTTTCGCTGCTGCTTTTTCTAGGATTTTAATGCTATACGATTATTATACGAGACAATATTAAAGGCATTGGAATGGGTTCTACCTTCGTAGTTAGCTTAGCTTAACCATAATGTAATTGGAGATTTAGTAATACTAAAATTTCAGGGTTTATTTTCTCGAAAATTACGATGTCCTTAAATTATGCTTACAACGACCTTTCTTCTTCCTTTTTCTGAGAACTTTCCATCATGAAAGTTTTCAACCATTTTTCTAAGCCTCCTGTATCCGTGTAAATACTGGAGACGTTTCATACCAGTGGCGAAATTTGATTTTTTTTTTTCTTTTTAAGGCTTTCAGGCACCTGAAGCTCAAGCCGGGATAGAGGAGGCGAAATGAGGGAAGACGCATCCAGGGCCCAAGTTGAAGGTACCAACATGACATTTGCCTGGTGTGACTGAGGAAAAACTCTGGCAAAAAACTCAAGTCAGGATGGTCGGCCGCTGGTATTGAATCCACGACCTCCAGACTGGTCACTCCGTGCCAAAATTGAATTTAAGTCTACCAATAAGCAAGTAAAAGCCTACCTAAAGTTATTATTTCTTTACAAATCCAAATATTTATACCAGGATTTGAAAGAACCGGGTATTTTTTTTTAAAAAAAAAAACAGCCCACCTGGGCCAAAGCGGATATTTCGGGTTTCATTGGGCTCTTTCAGTGTTTTTTAGAGGGGGTAGAAATAAAATGTGAGTGCATGTACATGTAAACCTGTGTACAGACCTCAGTAGCTCAGTGGGTAACGATGTGTTACTACTGTGGAATTGGGGGCTTGGAACGGCCCTGTTCTGTATGAGGGTGACCTCACTTCAAGGTATGTGCACTAGAACGGTTGTATAAGACTTCACTTCACAAACCTGCTGCTGAAGCCTACACGGAAGAACCTATTAATTTATAAATTGAGAAAAAAAGATTGCTGTTTTTTAATACAATTTTTATTTCAAACAAAAGGGTATAGCTATTATTGTTTTCATATTGTTACTAGCAATAGTACTAGTGGTTGTAACACTGCACTACTGCTGTTTGAGAAAAACAACCACATGGTCAACAACTCTCTTTGAAGTGACATGAAATGACTCGAAAACAAACGTCAAGGAACATTATACTTACCGAATTCACAGTTTTCGTTGTTACGTGTATTACGCAGTTATATCCAATGGCTGAAAATAAAACAAAATATCATTACATGAACCAGTTACATTTCTCAGTCGACAATAATTACTAGACATTCAATTTACATATAACTAGCTGACATGACCGCCGGTAAAGCGGCGACAAAAGAAGTCATTGAAAATTTGGCGCACAATGATTCAACTGTGGCTGGGGTCTGTCTAAGGTCTTCCCCTGATCAAAAGAACAACCCACGCAAAATATGAATTAGGTTTAACGGTATGGATTTGAAGAGCCACTATGTAGATATCCTATGAACTACAGCCATTCAGCGTATATATTGGGAGCAGATACAGCCTACGGTATTCCCCCGTTGAAGGACCCATTTAAAATTCAAAACGTTTAACGATGTGACTTTGAAGACTCACAATGAATTTGAAAGTTTTCCCATGAATTATAGCCACTGAATATACACATTAAGATCAGTCTACGGTCTTCCCCTGGTCAAATGAAGAACCCATGCAAAATCTGATGTAGATAGGTCCCAGAAAGGGAATTTTTGAGGAACCAAAATGTTATCCAAGGTGACAACTCAATTTCGCTTTCAAAATTCTGACTTATCCACGTTTGTCCATGACCAAATTTTCAAATCTTCCCTGACGTTTTTACTGACGATATTTTTAAATGATTCAAGGTCAACAAACATATTTTGCGGACACGTAAATAACTGTTATGAGTTCAAACTAAAAAAAAAAAAAAACTAAAGACAAGTAACTACTGTGTTCATTTCTATCGTGTACATAGAATAAGATTAAAAGTTTTGAAGATGGTTAAAGAGAAAAGTCACCTTCAATTATTAAATAAATGCAAACTAACCTAATCTAAGCACGGAAATACATATACATGTTTACACGTGATAAATGTCAAAGCCCTACCTAAAAATATACTACAGGTGGTTTAGGATAATGAATGTTCACATTACACTTCAATGACTCTAAATATTTTATTACGATTGCTTCTTCAAAGGCTCAATGTCATTTCTTCTTCTTCTTGTGTCTCTTCTAACGTTTTTAGTTTCTTGTCTTCCGATTCCTTCACTATTGTTTTCAGTTTCTTTTGCTTCTCTTTCTCTTGTTGACTTGTTTCTCTCTATCCGAACTCTAATGAAACGAGCACGGGCAGTTTTGGCGGCGTGTGTCCCATTCCTAATTATTCAAAGATTCTCTATAATTCTCTATCCTAATTATTCTGAGGTCCTCCGACTGCATTTACAAATTCGTAAACACGCGTATCCCAAACTTGTATCCTCTGCCATGTTCTCTTCAATGCACTCTTTGTTCACTGTGAAACCCCTCTTCACATTTGCACTGACATGAGATAATAGATATAAAACTATATTGATGACTTGGGACAATTCTTCACTTGTTTCAATGTTCTTAAGAAATATCCACAACTGATCAAGTAAATCAAGCGGCAATGGTTTTAGCTTCTGAAGCCTAAAATGGGATTTTCAGTGTAGGCATCTCTATCCTGTTCACTTATCCTTCCCACGGACAGGCGACTTTGGATCATGCTACCGTACTTCTCACTACAAGTACAAGTGAATTCGTACACTTTGGAGTATTGTGTGTTGTCCATGAATGATCTTTCTAGTCATTGGTGTGCTTACAACGGGGATTACTTTATATTCTTCGAAAACTTTTTTCAACCTGTTGTGTACTTCATGAAAAATTAGGTAACGTAACGTACTTTTGTTGGGTTTAATTAAATGTGACTACAGATCTGAGCTTTTTATTTAGCTGATCTTTTTGTAACCATTTTTGGTACCAATTGAAAACATATTATCAATTTCCCAGGCCAAATCAGAAGAATGTGAACATTGCCTGTACATTATTAACGTGAAAATTTACCTAAGGAAAAAATCTTCCAAATTTTGATGTATTGGAATGGCCTGATACACAGAGCTGGCAGATGGTTGATATTTATTGTCTTTCCTGTAAATCAGGAGGTTAGAAACTTAATTTTACCGAAACTATCCAATGTATGAATGAATCTTAACCTTGGATGAAAAGATTTAATCCTGTAAACAGAAAATCTGGTTAATATATACTAAGGCGATCCTCTACATAATGCATATATCTACCGAATCTGAGTTCAGGTTTGGATAATAAAGAAGACTCCAAATGGTCCATTGTAATGTTAGATAAGATACGTGATAACGCCCTTCGCCAAACCTTCTTGTCGATATATTTATTGTGGTAAGTGAGAGTTTGTGCACGTGATTTCCCTCAGGAACCAACGTTAACTACAATATTTTCCTCTGTTTTCAATTTTTTTCTTTTATATGGCCTATTCCCATGCCATATATATAAAACAGAAATAATCACTTTATTTCGATCTGATCGAACATTGTCAAGTATGGAGACACAGAAGACGATAGTGGTGCCACGTAGCGGGCGACGCATTAAGTATGGATCAATTGACTAACGCATAACGTGTAAGTTTAAGGATAGGACCATGTAAGGTTATGTATTGAAAATGTGCAAACGGGGTTAAGATGGAGAGTTCAAGAGTTATTGACGGTTTAAGACAAGTTTCATTTTTGCGCTCAAACCGTGAATGAAGACTCCTGCCCACAGGCGACGTGTTGATGTGTTGTTTGCAATGGGCAGAATATGTATTATACCAACACGGAAAGACAGATCAAAATGGGTGTTGTGTTACCGGTAAGAACGCCGAAACATCTGGTTTGTTGATGGCGCAGAAGTGGCGATAGTTGTCAATTCGAATGTTCAAAGGTTCGCCTGTTTCCCCACATAGAAGGTATCACAGAATTTTCAAGTCAGAATGTAGATTACGTTTCAAGTGTGGCATATACCTTTGAGGTTTAAAGTGTAGTGGTAAATATCTTCCTTACGCCCCAAGAAAGCGATTTCTTTCTCCGTCGCCCTCAGAAAACAACACCTGAACTCCATCACTTTTACAACGAAAATTGAAAACCAATGCCTCAGGAGCGTTTAGTCAACCGAGGCTACCTATCTAACCTTGTAACAAAGCAGATCCGACGTGAATTATTGCACATTCAACCCAGCCACATTCCAACACCCATTAAAATCCACCAGCTCTAATCATCCAGTTCCATCCTAAACTAAATAAGATCGAACAAATCCTACATTCTCATTTGCACATTCCCTAATCCGACCCAGATATAATATCGGTACTTCCCATCACTCCTTTAGCGAAACGCTGTCTATGTGTGTGGAATGGAGCGCCCGTAAACCTGCCTGCTTCTCCTAACATGTAAGACATAAATCCGAACAAAAACACCAGAGGTGCAAACAGTGGAGCCAAGTTCTTTAGCCCTACAAAGGTGTGAAATGGAAGACGGATGAGCTAAGTTCCTTGGTGACAGCATGTAACAGGAACAAAGGAACTTGGCGCGAGCTGGCAACAGCCTTAGGGTTGGTGGCGGTGGACGTAGTGGGTTTTAGGATCCTCACCACCCTTATAGCTTGAGGATCATGAACCTTGCCACCTCGCGCCAAGTTCCTTTGTTCCTGTTACATGCTGTCACCAAGGAACTTGGCTCATCCGTCTCCCATTTCACACCTTTTTGGGGCTAAAGAACTTGGTTCCACTTTTTGCACCTCTGGTGTTTTTGTTCGGATTTCACAGCTTTTTGTACGTGTATAATATATATACTCGCTCGCTCGGCCTCGTTTAGGTCCTCGTCCCCCGTAGCTGGCTGCGCCCCCAACTTCGAGTTTTTGGGTACTTACGCCCCTTTATCGTAACCACTGTCCAGGACACTGTGCTTCCATGTTGCAGATTTTTTTCCCATACCCACCACCCGTGGGAATGAGATATTTATTGAAACATAGGGAAGCTTTGCCATATTTATTATAACCTACTTGTGATGATACAGCAAATTTGCTTCCTGCTGGCGGCCCTAAAATCCACCACCACCAACCCTAAGGCTCGAACATCACCTGGTGTTTTGCTCGGATTTCACAGCTTTTTATAAGTGTATATATATACTGGGTTCGCCTCGTTGGGTGTGCTGCCCCAGAATTCCGTGTGCGCCCCCAACTTCAAATTTTTAGGGCTACGCCCCCTTTATTGTGATCAGACTTTCTGGGGACAGCGACCCATGCTGTGCAGACCTTTTCCCATATCGCCTCGGGGGCTGCACGCTCATAGCGGTGGTTTGATCCATTTACTGAAACATTTTCGTGATGGTACACCTTCATACCAAATTTCGTTTCTCTAGCTTCAGTGGTTTGGAAAATGGTATTTGGGCGGCTATGTTGAATTAAAGAAAGCAATTTTTAAAAAGTTTTCTTACATTGCCGTTGCCTACTTGTGATGGTACACCTTCATACCAAATTTCGTTTCTATAGCTCGAATGGTGTGGAAAAAGGTTTTGTGCGGCCATTTTGATCCAAGTTAACAACTTTTTCAAAAATGTAAATTATTCCTAAACTACTCTTGTTAATACACCTTTATGCCAAATTTCGTATCCCTAGTTCAAACGTTCTGGAAAATGGATTATGAAGTCAGCCATTTTGGATTCAAAATGATGTCTTTGCAGATATTTTGTAATCTACTAGTGATGATATACCGTCATACTTCGAAATTTCATATTTCAATTTTTAACATCTTTTTTCTTACAGAACCTCAAAATCGCTGATTTCGCAATAAACTCTTGTTCCTGTATAGCATGCTGACGTTTTGTGACACGCGGAACTCGGCTGCATGCACTGCCGTACGTGTTGATACTCCCCTCGATTCGCTCGCGTCGCTGCGCCAAGAATCCCACGGCAGACCGCGCATCGAACTTGAGGAGTTTGGAGGAATTGCGTCTTTTTATCACAACCAGAATCTGCAGTGCACTGCGCCTAATAATGCAGATATTCCCGCATACTCCAGAGCGCTGCGTCCGAATGGGGAAACTTCCACATTCTGCCTGTATAACATGCTCCTGGCAGTGCTAACGTTTGTGACGAGTAAAACTTGGTGGGACACGCAAGAGTATTGGAAGTTGGCGCGAGGAACTAGGCTCATC